>CAMQGK010000171.1:960000-1152500 GCA_947000775.1 Pterois miles | reverse complement strand
CCCCAATATATGCCTATTGTAATGAACTTATAATACTAGATTGCACACTGTGTGTGGTGTTGATGGTGCTTATACAGACGCTCATTTTTGGAATTGTGTTATACAAGTTGGGAAACAAATGCAGTCAAGTTCATTTTGCATACTTGTTGCTACAGAGTAAACAATGGTAGATATGAGTGCAGGCCCACATTGCTGGTACAACGATCCAGTATGATCCACACTCACTTTCCATTTTATTTATTTGCTGCTTTTAAAGAATGTCTTGATTAAGCCACCATTTATGGTGTGGTTTAGTATCATTCTAAACAATATCTGCACCTTATCTCTAGTTTCAGCAACGCCAGGAACCTCCACCATGTCCAAGAGACCTCGTGAGGAGGAGGAGAGTGCCACCATGGTCACTGACACAGAGGCCACCCAGGAGGATACCTCCAGGGCTCCTATACCTAAGAAGCTGCGCATCATCCAGAGAGTGGGTCCAGAGGTGAGGAGGAGGGGGGGGGTTACATAGAAATCCTAATTGGTGTTTTTATTGTTTTTAATGGTGTGAAAACTGGTACAGTAATGTCATGGCCATCATGTAGATGTTGTGTGTTCATCTCAGGAGGAGGTGCTTGTAGACGACAGTGCTGAGGCTGAGGGAGTCGTGCCAACAGACAGTCAAGATGGCGCAGAAGCAAGCCAGGTAGGTCATCATTTGATATACAGTAAATATTAAATTTCTCATTGCAGTAATGACACTGTTATCTGTCTCAACCTTTTCTTGACTTTTGCTGTTGCTGAAACAATGTGCTGGTAAATGCAGTATAACTGGCTGGTTGTAATTACTTGTTGTTACTACCATATAGCACACCTTTTCATGAAAGATATTAGTTTTTCAAAGAGTCTAAATGAATAGATTGTGTGTTGTTCATTGTTCTGCCCTGCAGACGGAGGAGTTTCCTGTACTGGACGAAGGAGACGAGGGTGCAGCCTCCCAGTCTGTCATGATGGACCAAGAGGTTACCCTGACCCAAAGTGACACCCCTGACCAGCTGCAGCAGGAAGTAATCGTCATAGTAACAGACACAGAGAGTGAGGATGACCAGGAAGAGGAGGACGAAGAGGAAGAAGAGCAGGTAGGGGGTTTCTGTCAAGCATTTTAAAAGGCATTATCTAAAGAGGAATTAAACACCAGTCGCAGAATTTGTCTTTGCAAAAATGTCTTTTTGCCACTAATGATTTGACGACTGCTCAATGTAGGACTACGATGAGGAGGAAGAAGAGGAAGATGAAGAGGATGAGGAGGAAGATGAAGAGGATGAGGAGGAAGATGATGGAGAGATGGGGGAGGAAGGAGAGGACAGTAACGAGGGGAGCGGCGATGGCAACGAAGCTTATGAAGGAGACGACACAGAGGTTCGATTACCTATGACCCATAATGTACTCACAGTTACAAGCTTTCATAAACCCACACACAGTTTTCACATCCAGTCCACCACGTTAACCCTTCCCACTCAGTCACTCTCAGTCAGAGCTTTACGTACCTTTTCCAGCTCACACTAAGTTTTTCCACAGTCACTTGCATTTTGCCACTGTGTCGTAACTTTCTGTCTGAAAACTGTGTGTGTGTGTGCATGCGTGTGTTGACTTTAGTTGTTTACCTTTTTACTGTTGTCTCGGTTGCACATGTCCAGTGGGATGAGTCATTGTCTCCTTTCATTTCTAATCTACAGGTGGGGAATCTGTAAACCACTGTCCTGTGTGGGTGGTTTGGTCATTAAATAATAAATAGTTTACTTTTGAAAGCAGTTATTAGAAGAAAACAGGCCATACCATCTGTAACAATAATCAAAGTTTAATCCAAGCAATTAAAATACGAACTGTAGGTTCTTATTATGAGACATTTTAGAAGGATCAGAGGGGTTGTCCTCAGCAGTACTACTAGTACTACTGCTCCTTGTTTTTGTAAGTTGTTTCTAGTTGTTTTTCTTTCTCTTGATTGTGTGAACCTGTGTGGAAAGTAAAAAATGACAATAGAAATTAGAGAGGATCACGAAATGATTAAATGATTCTCTTTTAATGAAATATATTTATTAAACTACGAGTAAAGCAATCAACACATTACATTATTCTGACATAATATTCCAATGGACAACATGAGGAGGTACAAATTCAAAATCTAACTTGCCTGAAGTTGTAGGAACCCTGAATGAAACAGTCAAAGTGTTACAATAAACAGAATGACAGTCTAACTGTATTTACCTGCCGTCTGTGTGAGATCTGTACGGGGCATCAAGATTTTAATCTAATACATATAGAAGTATGTGAGTGTTAGTACCCATAGTTTTTGGCCTTTTCTGAATGGCATCTTTGTTTTATATAGGGAGGAAATGAATCATAATCTGTATGTGGTGCTCTGCCAGTAAATCCTGGGATATACAGTATGCAGGAACCATCCCATAACCTACTTCCTCCAATTCTACCAAATTCCTGTTTTTCTTTTCTACTCATCTTCACATTCCCTCTTTTTCTCACTTGACCTTTTTATTTGCCTCTGTTTAATGTTTTAAATATCACCTTTATCACATCGTTTTGTCCTTTCTCAGGGAGCTGATGTAACGGACCCGGGCACAGAGACAGAGGAGAGTTTGGGGGCGTCTGACTCCACCCAGAGGCCAGCAGATTCCCAGACACCCAGCTGTAAGATCCAGGAAACCCCCATTAAATGCATGCGTAGATCCACCTCAGACTCTCCACATTTGTTCACAAACTGTCGCGCCATCCAGTTAGTTATCAGACACTTGACGATGACTGAGAAAGATGTAATATGTTGTTGTCTGTCTGAAGGGAAGAGTAGGACATCGGTTAGCCAAAATAAGGTCATTGCTTTACTTAGAACATGAATCTAATGACTCGTGTTATTTTGTGGCCCCGTATTGCTGCAACTGTTCCATAAATTCACCTTTTAAACAGAAATACAATGCTGTTGTTTTTAATTTTTTGACCTTAAACATAATTTCTGCTGTTCAAAAATTGCCCAAGTCTCAGGATTTTAGAGCCAGTAAATAACTGAATAACAAGTAGGTTGGCTTATTTTATGAGTAGTTTTGTTCAATTCTTTATAGCACTGCATTTATTTAAAATAAAATGGATCTCTGTTTAAATGAGCATTTCTGCTGCTGTTGTTTCAGTTGAGGGCAGTATGGAGGCCTTCTCTACAGAACAACCTATCACAAGCTCTGGTACACGGATGCCCCAGTCGCCACGGAGACCAACACATCAGCTGCCCGCTCGTCTGAACATCGCCCCAACATCAGACCTGGGACCTCCTGCTCAGGTTCAGGTATGAGGGAATAATAATAAAACGAGTATTGTTTTGAGTTATTGAGTGTTTTTTTTTTTATGCAGATGTGCTTTTTCCACAGTATTAATATTTGAATGTCATGTCTATATGTAGATCACAAGCTCTTTTAATATTTTGTCAAATGTAACCTCACAGCGTATCCCTGTTCGTCGTCAGTCGGTGGGAAGAGTCCCTCAGCTCACTCCAGGGGTGCCAGGAAGTTCTGTAAGTCCTCTCTAACATTTATAGCTATTGCATTATTTACACTTATGTTAGTGTGAAACTTTCTGTTTGTATTCAATACTTTCTGCCGTCTGTCCCTCTGCAGCAGCACTTCTTTGATGATGATGACAGGATGGTTCCCAGCACACCCACTTTGGTAGTGCCACACCACTCTGATGGTTTTGACCAGGCCATCCAGTAAGTCTCACCGACATGGATACAGACTAGGAAGTCAGAGTGATCACTGGTAATACAGTACATGATCAGATATTATTGATCTAATATAGTGGTTGGTTATATAACACACTTTTAGATGCCATGATGTTACTTATAGATTTTGCTGGTTTCTTCTTTTAATGTTGAATTTTATGGAGTCAGGGGCTTAAGTTAATATTTAGATATTTATTCAATCAGGAAAAGGCAGGGGGAAAAGCACCCAAGGGCACTTTCACAAGCCAACATTTAGTCGGTTTTAATCAGACTTTGGTGTGGTTCAACCTCTGGTGCGGTTCATTTGGCTGGTTGTGAACAGAGTAATCGTACTCTGGTGCGAACCAAAACAGCCGGTCCAAGATCGCTTGTGAGACGTGTTCTCAGACCGTTTCCAAGTAACCAAAACACACACTGCCTGTGCAGGCATTTGTTTAGATGGACACAGGTGAACGACAGGTTAACATGAGTGGGAGAGGACAGACCTGATGTCAGCTTGATATCTGGGCTGAAGAGAATATGCTAAATGAAGTCCCCAAATAACTGGAGAACGGAATTGTGCGCACAGTAGATCGGTGCCAAGTCAAAGTAAAGAAACTTTGACAGCAATATTTCAAAGTCTGCAATTCCCTTCATAGAAGTGGCAGCTCTCAAGAAGAAAAAGTTCAATTCTCTCCTTCGTACACTTCCTTCAACAAATAGTTGTTTTTTTATTTGGTCTGCTTTAATTTGTGCGCTGTGAAACTGAACCAAACTAAATAGAAAACGAACCAAAAATATCAATTTCACTCTTATTTGGACTACCCAAATGGACTATGGCTTGTGAAAGCGTCCTAAAATACCTGAAACTGCCTCCACTCTGCTGTCTTATGGAACTAAAAGGTTGTGTTTTTTGCTTGTCAGCTCTCCCCAGGTGGCTGGTGTGCCTCGGTTCAGGTTTGGTCCTTCAGGCGAAATGCCACAGACCAGCTCCTCCTCGCACTCTGACCTGGGACAGCTCGCGTCACAAGGAGGTACTCCACCGCCACAGTAGAGAGTCATAGTTTTTGTAAAGTGGCATGAAGTATCCCACCAGTTAAGTGCAACAGAACATAAGCTTTTTTTTTTCTTGTCTTCAGGTCTTGGGATGTATGAAAGCCCCTTGTTCCTAGCAACTCATGAAGAGGAGTCTGGTGGACGCAGTGTTCCCACCACACCGTCACAAGTTGCAGCACCAGGTATCTGTCTCTGTTTGTCTCAGTCAGTCTGATATGAAGGGATCTCTTCTGTTTATCTATATACCCATGTTTTTCCTCAGCAGATTCAACACAGTTTACAGTTTCTGAAAATAGTCAGTAAGCCAGATGGAAATTGTCAGATTTGGGAGTGCTTTCACATGCTGCAACAAAATCAGTGAGTGTATCTTGTTTTTTTGTGCCTCTCTTCTAGTAACCATCTTCTCGGAGGTGGCTCAGTCTGACACCACCAGTGAGCTCGCCTCCCAGTCTGTTCCCATGGTGAGCACGTCCACACCAGGCCTGGCTGTGCCAGGAGCAGCCAGCACAGGGGAGGACAGAGGCGACGTCTTCCTGGAGCCAGACACTGATAGGTGAAGCTCATTTCTCTCTGCTGCTTGTCAATCTTTCCAAATGTGTTTCTTGGCTGCTGTTGGAATTCAGATGTCTAGTTGTCAGCAAGCTGTCCATCATCCTTCATCTGCAACATTCATTATTTGTTTCTTAGTTCCAATTTTACATGCTGTTTATCCTCCATATTTGAAAATTTTCTGTGCTTTTCGGTAGTGCTAGGCATTTTTAGCCCTTGAGCCATAGAGCATTCATGATTGCATTTTGTACAGTTTGCAAGCAAAGATTAATTTCATTAATATCTTCCCTCAGTAGAGGCTAGAAAAATGTGTATAATAATGTGTTATGTTTGTCTTTTTGCCCAGAATAATCAAAAAAGACCCTTTATCTGTGACTGTGGTTGATTTGTGTCTGTCATTCTTACTACCAGGCACCTGATACTGTTAAAGGTTTGGAGCTGTGCTGGCCACTACTTTCTACTTTATTTATTACTTGTTGCCATGCAGGCTTCAACCCTTTATATATTCACTAAAAATCTTTTGTTTTCACCATTTTTAGTATTGATAGATGAATCAAATATAAACTCCACTAACTGTAGAAGTTAGCAGGTTTACAATAAGTGGATCATGTGTTTTTTATTTTCTTGTCTCCCTGTTTGTACAGATGGTTTTAAGACTGCATGACTGTATAATCTGATCAGATCTCATGCATGTCATTGCAGGCCCAGTGGAGAAGTATCCGTGGATCCAGTGGTCTCTCAGGGAGATATAGAGGAGTCAGGCCAGCAATCTGACAAGTCTTGCCTCCCTTCGACCAGCCAGGAGCCCTCCTCCAGCTCTGCAGGTACAGCTGTGAATGTGAATTTATCTCCTCACATATCTTAGTTGGGGTTCAGTTCTGAGTGCTGTGTTGTTTTTCCTAGATACAAGCAGTGCTCCACCTAAAACCTCTAGACCTGGACCCAGCAGACAGCTGCAGCGCTGGCCAGAACACCGCGGCGGCCGCATGAAGAGAGGAGGTAACACATGAAAACACACACGCAATAGGTGGTGATAGCAAAAATACTGCTCATAAGCTTGAAACTGTTCCAGGCCCACAGTGGGTTTGTGTTTATTTAGTCCACAGCTCATTTCAAGGTGCTATAGAGCTTAGCAACATGACAAAACATTCATACAAATCATTAAAATCTCTCCAAAGCCTGTCTGGCTAACTCCAATAAAAGCATCCCAAATGGATATTAAACATTAGCTCATGATATGATATTGTGAATAAAGACAGGAGTAGTGCAATAAAATGATTGGGGATTATAAGAGAATCAAGATTAATCATTGTCACAAAATGGAGACGGACAAAATAAAAACAGAGTAAAAAGCTGCGTCCACAGAACGAAAAATTATGCGTTTAGTACACGCCATGAGCAACCAGCACAGTTGGGCCTTGATCACACAGAGCGCATTTTTTTACAGGAGCGCCCTGAACAGCTTGAGTTGAAAGAAATTCACCTCAGACAGAAAAAGTTCCCAATGTCACTAATGTTTTTTGTCATTGTGGTGACTTTTGCTGGATACCCAGAGATTCTCTGTATGACTTTACCAACTGTAGTTACCATGACCTGAACAGAAAACAGCAGGAGGCAAATTAGTGCAGTACTTGAGATTAACTTTTCGGTCACTGTACAGTTCATGGTTTGCAGTAAGATTCATTCAGAGGTTGCTTTGCTACAATAAAAGGGAAAAAAAGCAGCAAAATGCTCTATCTGATCGAGTAACAAAAAGGCAGTTGCGCCTCACATTTTCCTTCTGCAAAATGTGCTGTCTGATGAGGGCCTTATATGGTGGAATATGCTCTCCCTACTGTGATATGGGGAAATGTTGGATCAGCTTGTTGCATCACATCAGTCTTGTTTCACAATGCCAATAAAGTCTGGTTCCAAACAGCTAACATGCTGAATGTGATGCTCTTTCACACGGTATTTGTATTTTCACATCAAAATCAGCAGCATATGGGGCCCCCCCGGTGGCCTGTAGGGGCTCAGGGTGTTCGATATGTCTCATTTTCTGTCCTCTCTACTGTCTAATAAAGGCCTAAAATCACAGAAACAAATACGTAATAGCAGCATAAACCTTATGGTATCACTTGGCAGTCAGTTAGTTATTGTGAGTTTTACAGTGTGTAATTCCAATAAACAGCAGGCTGCCACACATGCTTATTATTGTATATTATTATTGATATTTTACATTATTATTATTATCGTATATCAGATCTAAACTAAACTAACAGATTTACAGTTTTACGTTTCGACTTTGACTAAGAAAATATATTATATACTTAGAATATACTTAAGTCATATTTTTTGCAAGTTGTTGATTGTCTAAAAACCAGTTCTAAATCAACCTAAACCGATCTTTGTCTCCTTATTCACTAACTCATAATGCAACTTCCCATATTATGACTCGTACAGACCAACAGACATGATGTGCACACAAGTGCTGGCAAAGCATGTTTCATTTTAATTACCAGTCATAGCTTTAAATACATGTTGCTGTGTTATAATTCAGTTTAAGGTTGAGAATAACAGAGGAAACACATTTTTTTTTATACAGTCACTGTACGTAATTTTTACATCAGTATAGCAGCCTTTGCTTAAACAAAACTATTTGAATATCCCAACAGGTCAGGGGTTTCCTTCTCGGGGTGTACATGGGAGACGATTCGCGAGATGAGGCACTAGTCAGAAAACTTGACAACGGTGACTGACCTCTGATTTCCATCGTATTTTCCAGTTGCATATTTTCCAAGCAGCGTGTTCAGATTCTGTATTCAGCTTTGATCATATTCACTTGTCTTTAAGCCTGTTGTTTTTAATTTGGCTTTTGTTTTTATGTACTTGTAAAGTACCATTTTGTAATCAGGCCATGCTGAAGCAGTGCATTTTATGAAGAATGTAATAAACTTTAAAACTGTAAGAAAAAAAGTGTATAAGAGACAACTTTCTTTCATCTGACTTTCTTTTGGCATTTGAAGAAGTCGTTGCTCTGAGGTGACGCGTTGGCTGTGGGAGGAATGACGGGATGTTCACTGTCCATCCTCACATTGTAGGATTTGGCTGCAATAGAAACAGAGTGGTTCATTAAGCATTTTAATTCATGCATGGCTTTTAGGATGTACTTTTTATTTATGTACATGCCAGTTTCCATTTTAGTGATCATGGATTTGGTCTAAAGAGAATTGACTTGGACGGCTTTAGCAGGGCATGAGTCTTAAGAGCTGGAGTGTTTTCTTGAATGACATAAGTGACTAGACACTAAACCCCTCCTGATGATTAAACGGTGAATGTTTTACTTTAACAGGAATTACAGTATACTTTAAACTGTAGGTATCATCGTTAAAATGGAATCTTTTACTGTGGTTACTCCATTTGAGTCGTAGTTGAATGGACACCGCCCTCAATGACCTTTCCATCTGCCTAATAGTCCACCCCACCCTGACACACACCCAGACACACACATGGTCCTCGTTAGGCCTGTCAGACATGATGTGTGTGAGTGCAGACACACAAGTGAAGGAGGTTTGGTTCTTTTGAAGAGGAGCAATTAAATATTATTGTGAAGGGAAAGAAATTACTACATAAAGACTTGTTTTCCAACAAGTTTCCTCAGTACTTGACTGATTTTGTAGAAACTAAAACTGAACCCACGCCTTAAATCTGTTCAAAGGAGAGATATGACTACAACACGGGTATTAATTGATGACTTACATCTTGAGAAGACGTAGTATTTGTATCCCTCTGGTTCTCTGATGGAGGGGACGGACACAGCAGCTGTGATGGTGGATGGGAAACCTCTCCAAGATGTCCGGAAGTTGATAGCTGGCCCTAGAAGAGACACTGGAAGCAAAAAAGATGAGTCAAATGAGTGAATTAATATAATAGATTATGTATATTTATGTAATGTTTTTGGCATTTGTCATTTAAATATCGCCACCCTTCAACAGTTGGAGTCCCATTAACGGTGCACAAGCAACTTATTTCCACTTGCCAGTTATTTACAAGATGGACCTCGCTGCCCCACAAAAGCATGACTCACTTTTTCAGAGAGCTACATGTGTTGTCACTCAAATGAAACATGTTTACGTGAGTTTCAGTAAATCTGTTAAAATGCTCAAACATCCAGTACACTCATCACGGTTACATTTATACAGGACCACACAAACTGTCATTAAGATGAATTTAGGTCGCACAATTTGAAATAGTTCTTGTCCTGTATGAATTCTTGGAGTACCTGCTTGTCGAGCCATTCGGTTGCGGGCTGTGTAAACGGTGTACTGCCGTACTTTCCTGCCACATGTTGGACTGGTGCCAAACTGGTATGAATATTTCTGGACCAATCCTCCTGGAAGAACCAGTCATGGTCAGAATGTATTCATGCTTAATACACACAATATTTAATTAATAAAAAAACTACATTTTGTTTTAAACATAGGAAACAATACAATAAAAATAAACTAAAAAATATTTATGCTAAATGATAATAATAAAAAGATATTAATCAGCTTGACTGTGATAGCAGTTCCTCACCTCTCTTGAAGAAATAAACGGACTCTTTCCTTGTCTGGTACTGAGGCACCGACAGAGCTGCTGTGATTTGGCCCCGAAGCCCATCAAAGCCTGTTTCAATAACCTTTGGATAGTTTGGGTCCAACACATCATTTTCAAATCTCCAGTACTGGGATCCCTGCAAAGATCACAACCCGAAACATTAAACCTCAGGCAACTAGAATAACCCTGGACAGCAGGTGGATAACTGGTGATTAATGTGAGCCAACATTGTGTATTTGGCAGCAAAAATGCCTCCTGATATGGTGCAAAGGGTCTCATCCATGAAATCCTTCATATTCACATGTCAGATGTACTCGTTGGTTTTGGATCAGATGAGTAAATGTACCTTGAATATGTAAGTTTTGCCCTGGCAGTTGCAGCGGGTGAACACCGTGTCGATGGGGGAAGGGACGCCCCACACTTGTGTGATGCCACGAGCCGGACCAGGGATCATGTATCTGTCCAGAAACCAGAAGTAGTGCCCTGAAAGGTAAAATAGGATAACCATCAGAGTAATTTCAATGTCTAACACAATTTTAACTTGTGGAAACTGTATGTTATCGTCATGTTATATACATTCTTTGTTGCTGCTCAACTGTATTTCTTGTAGTGTTTGAAGAATTTAAGTCAATGTAACATTTCCTGTAAAAAGACCTGCATTGTAAATAGCAGTAGTACAGAAGTAATACCAGCCAAATGTAGTTCAAGTATCAAAATGGCTCCTGTGACTGATATATTATATATGGCATCATTAGATTGTAGATGCTGATACATTAGCGTGAAAGTAGTATTTTACCGGTCCATGTGTAGCTAACTTAACTTTAACTTCTGTATATACTGTTAGGTATTTTAGTCTGGTGGTTTCCAACCTTGGGGCCAGGTCCCCAGAGAGGGCCACAAGATAAATCTGAGGGGTCATGAGATAATTACTGGGACAGAAAAGAAAAATAAAATAAAATAATCTCATCAAATTGTTTAAATGGAAATCCCTCTTTTGTGGAGCTGCTAACAGCTCATACAGAAAATATTGTACTCTAAAAACAGTTTTTTTCATGTAAAATCTTAATTTCAAAGTACCTATTAACTATCGATGTCAGATAAATGTAGTGAAGTAAAAATGTACAAGATGTTAAAAGTGGCATAAAAACAACAAATTGTGACAAACAACAAATGATTACTTAATTTCCACCATTGCTGTCTTGTATGTTAATGAACTGGTATTCGGCTTAATGCACGATACAGTCCTTAGATCTTATGATCAGTTGGCACTGACCTCTGAAAACCACTATTGTGCCGTTCCTCAGCGTAGTGACCCCGCTGACCGGCTGCCCACTACACAGATTTGTATCGTTGCTGTCATCTGAGGAAAAAGGACACAAATTGTGAGGTTAAAAAAAAACATCTGTTTGGATAAACAAGCAATAAGACAAAGGAAGCCATGCAATCACTGACTGAGTAACTGGGTGTTAATTGTAATATTGTGGTCCAGGAGCTGTAAGGATTAAGTGCCTGGACTTTATTTCCAATTTCAAAGAGGTATTTGATTCGTTCACAGAATAGGAAAACAGCCTCCTCTGACACTTAATAAAGTGTAGCTACACACTGAAGGCAGCTCTGTTCACCCAGAGGCATAATGACAAAAAAGCTCATAAAGCAGGTTGAGAGCAGTAATAAATATGTTCCAGCAACTTAGAGGCCTCCATTTTGCAGTAGTCTTAGACTAAAGTATATTAAATATCAGCAAAGCCTACAGGAAAGAAAGATTTATCTTTGAAACCTCAAAGATAAATTCTGTAGCTCAGAGGAGAAATTAGTTTTCTCTGGATGTTGTGTTGAAAATCTGGACCAATGACAAGAACGTCTCTTACCTGCTTGGTACTCTCTAGGATCGTCTAGACTTTGTGCAGGGTCCAGAGGCTTAGTCTCAGGTTTGTAGCTGGGTTTAATCAGAGTTGGTTTAGCTGGCAATGGTTTGTATGGGTCAGGTTTGTTCTGGGGTTTGGTGGTGGCTTCAGATGGTTTGGTTTTGGTCGGGTCTGGTGTGACGTGTAGTGAATTAGCAGAAGTTAGTCCTGCATCTGTGGTGTCACTGGGCACTGCGTCTGTGGTTGAGGAAATGTGGGTTGTCAGGGAAACAAGCTCTGGCAACCCTGACGGAGAAACACTGATGGACAGATCTTCATGGTCTGCTGGAGAAGATGGAGGTCCTGTTGTGAGACTGTCTGTATCACCTGGTTTGGAGTTTGAAGTGGTTGCCATCGGGTCCAGCGCTGAGGCAGGGATGGTGGTGCCCTGAGAGGTTTCCAGAACTGTGGAGGAGCCTTGTGAGCGTGGGGCCACAGGTGTGTGGGAGGCAGCACTGGGTAGGATCGTTACCTCTGGTACATCAGAGGAGGCTACAGTCGTATCCCCTCCCGTCTCCAGCTCTGGGGTGTTGGCTGTAGGAAAATACTCTGTTTGTGGTACTGAGGTTGGAGTCAGCTGGCTGGAGACATTGTCGGCTGCTGTTGTAGGCTGAGGGAAAGTTGTTCCTGGGTTGGATGATTACGAATTCAACAGTAGTAAGATTCGTGTTAAAATCATCAAATTAATGACAGCTGTACAGATGGATGGCAAAATAAAAGAAAAATCTGAATATATGAATAGAGCAAAATACATGACAATACAAAGTACATTAAATAAACGCAGATGCTATTATACACTGAATGGTTTGGTAAACGCGTAAATGACCATCCTTTTAAAGAAAAAATATATTCCACACAAACATGGAGAGTAAATTAAAGGTAGAGTCTGTAGACTTTGGAGGCATCTAGTGATGTGGTTGCAGTTTGCAACTGACTGAGTACCCCTCCGCTCACTCCTCCGTTTCCAAGACTGTGGTAACGTGAGTGCAAAACCGTGGTAACACCATGTCCTCTCTCAGAGTCCATCCTTAACATAATATCACTACTCTAGGAGCTCTGCAGCTCACCTTACCACAGTTTAACAAGTGTGTTAGAGAGAAAAATAAAGTAAGAAAATGATGTGAATGTGGTATGGCCTTTCTAGTCACCTATGGGGGGATTTTGGATCGACAGCGGTCTCTGCTACTACCATTAAAACACAAAATGAGGGAATATCTTTTGGAAGAATGGCGTTCATCTTCCAGCAGATTAAATAGACTATTTTTATAAGCTATTCTGGCAGCTGGTGGTCTAACAACATCTTACTTGGGTTCTCTATGTTGTTTTTTTCCTTTAATTTGTCACCCATCTATTTGTGTCTATCAGGTAATCCCTGAATATCACGTACCTGTGCTCTCAGTGGGGGCTTCTTCAGTGGTGGGGTAAAGGGTGGAGGGACTGTCGTCGCCGTGTGTTGGTTTGTTATCCGAGATAGTCGTTTGTATCTGAGAGAAGACTGTAAATGTCTCTGTGCTGAACTTGGATTGGGTGGGTTGAGTAGAAATTTGATCCAGCAGGTCAGCTGTAGGCAATCCATAACCACTGGTGCTCTCTGGGATTGGACTTGCCTCCGGGTCATTGTTGGAAAACTCATTATTGGGAAAAATCTGGCTGTACATATCTAGAGGAATGTGACAAGTGGGAAAAGGTGCACACCTGTACGTAATACTCGTGAAACTTTGCTGGGGGAAAAATACTTGGCTAAATATACTATTGCTCACCATTACTGAGATCATCTTGTGGATATGGTGTTGGACTGACCAGTGGAATCAAATGGTCATCTGTGGGCAAATTAGGAAAAATCAAATATAAATGTTAAAGGTGCAGTGTATAGGATTTAGCGTCATCTACTGGTGAGGTTGCAGAATGCAGCCAACTGAAACTTCTCCCGTGTGCCAAGCATGTCGGAAAAGTACTGTGGTTGATGCAAAACCGCAAATGGGCCTATTTAGAACCAGAGTTTGGTTTGTCCGTTCTGGGCTACTGTAGAAACATGGCGGCTGACTCAGTGAAGAGGACCCGCTCTGTTTGTAGATATAAACGGCTCAGCTAACGAAAACATGATTCTTCTTTTGCGGTGATTGTACACTAAAGAAAAGATACTTAATCATATTATATTTCATTCATGCCAATAGATCCCCCTAAATTCTACAAACCTTTCCTTTAATCATTTTCGTTGTTAACATTTTTTAGTCAATACTATGTCTATCTGTCCTGCATTTTTTTTTTTCTTGAGAGAGAAGAGAGAAGTGACACAGATGCAAAACCCACAAAACTATTCCAACCAACCACTGACTTAACTCTTCCAAGAAAATGCTCTGTCGTGCTTTCTTGGCATCAGTTCGTGCTTTCCTCTCTTGTGACTGAGCCTGTGCTTGTAACCCTCCTACACACTCATGACAACACTGCATCCTTGTGTTTCTTTTGGCCGGTGGGGCTTGTGCTCTTGGCTTGTTCTGGTGAGACTTGGCATCCAAAACCAAACCACAGCGACAGAGCCACGGTGTGGTAGTCAATCGTAAACATCTTCCTGCTGTCTTTCTGACATATGTCTTATTGAAACCACTGAGTTCAGTTAGTAATTATCTTCCAAGTAACCCAAAACAAATGACTTTATGTAGGGTTGACCCGAATACTATTTTTTTAGGTTTTGAAGCTTTGGTGAGAAATATTCAAAGGTATTCGAAGCTTTGTGGAGCAGTGCCGCACAGTGCTGCTGCCACACTACTGTACACACACACCTCTACACACCACAAACAATAGCTGTCTGAGAATAACTAGTAATAATTTTGAATATGAACTAATATTTTTTGGCATTATTCCCTGTCCACGTCATGGGCTATTTGGGGATTTATACATTATTATTACTTGCTTTATATATTAAAAATAAAAAAAAACAACAACTATGCATTCAAATAGTTATTTGGAGGATGAATACCATGGCAACGGTCGAAGCTTCAAAGCATTCAGGTCAGCCCTAACTTTATGATTATTGGTTTCTATTATTGGAATCAAGTAGCAGTTATTTAAGATGTGAGAAAAAGCCTCCTTGAGCTCTAAAAGCATAGTCACCTGCATTGTTTCCCTCGCTGAATGTAGAAGGCTCTGTTGCTTCATTCACAGTCGGCTCTGTGGGAATATTCATGGATAAAAATTAGAGAGTTAACCATATAAAAACCTATTTGCCTTAAATCCTAAATGACTGAAAATGTAGGGAGGAAAAAAAAATCAACCTTTTTGCCAAGTCAAATATACCTTTGGGTTTATTATTTACATTATCGCATGAATTATTCTCCACTGGTACTGTTGCACTGGCTGCTCCACTGATCCCTTCTGTTGTAATTAACCAAGACAGAAAATATTAAAGTTAAATTTAACCCAATGCATCGGTGCAGATTACTGCATGCGTTGCATGCTACTCCACATGCCATGTCAGAGTAGTCCTGACTTCTTTGCACTTCACCATTCATGCACGTGTACTAATCTGAAATGATAAATGTTGCATGCCAGTGCAACAGAGAAGGGTGAGGGCTGACTTTAACATGCAGCCATGCTGTCACACAACCATCGCTGTATTAGCGGATCATGTATCAAATGACCACCAGATATCAGAAGAAGACACCAACGATCATGTTAAATTAATCAGGACTGCAAATACCTTGATGATACTACTGAGTACAAAACTGTGAAGGAAACCTGTTAGGTTAACATGCAGAAAAACACACATACACACACACAATCATGCTGACCTTGTTGGAAGAGGCTCACCTTCTGCATCACAGTGGATCTTGTGATCTGTACAACACTGTTTATACTTGACGCAGTCATAGTCACAGCTACACAGCCGGCCTCTTTTGAAGCTTTCTCCACAACGTCCTTTACATGAGTTTTCTGTCACACACAAACACAACACACTTACACACAACAAGACTACACAAGGCTGACTATATTAGACAGCATTATGACATGTTGCTCTCTTCAGTGGTGGAATGTGACTAAGTACATTTACGCAAATGCTGTACTTTGGTTGAAATTTAAGATACATATACTTTACTTCGGTATTTTCATTTTATGCAACTTCTACTCCACTGCATCTCAGAGGCAAATATTGTACCTTTTACTCCACTACATTTGTTTGACAGCTTTAGTTACTTTTCAGTTTACTCCTCATCCCCTTCCTGTTTTGTGAAAACCATGTATCTGCAGATAAGCTGATTTTGAATGTTTGTGATAAACTGAAGAGTGAAATGTTCCTTTACGGGTTGAGAAAATTCTACTATTTCTTCAGCAAAATAAACTATTTAAAAATCCTCTTGGGTCTGCTCGAAAATGCATCGTCACAGCAGTTAAAATGAGCACAACCTTCAACACCTACAGCAGTAAAATGCAGCCTACACATTAATGCAGTAGTAATATTAATCCAGACACATGACATAGTAAAACACTGACAGGAGACACATTACTGCACAATGAGTCATTTTCCTTTTCATACTTTATGTAAATTTTGCTGATAACTTAGACTTTTAAGTGAGGTTTTGAATTGGACTTTTACTTGTAGTGGAGTATTTTCACAGTGTTATTAGTACTTTCACTGAAGTAAAGGATCTGAATACTTCTACCTCCACTGACTTTGCTCAGGTGATGAAATTGGTAAAAATATAAAATGGTGCAAACTTGGAAAATCGGTTTTAAATTGACATGAAAACCACATTTGATGAGTGTGGAAATTTTTTACCAGTAACTGAAAAGGTGGATCCAGTGTCTGTAGGCTGAGATTAAGAGAGTAATAATTTCTGTTGTTGCTAGTGACAGGATAATGAATATATCAGACGGAAAAACTCTCACTTGTGGTGCATTGGGATTCAAAGTCTTTGCAGCACTCTCCATAAGCCAGGCAGCCATAATCACACTGACAAGTGTAAGCCCTGTTGTACTCAGAACCACATCGACCTTTACAGCTCGCTGTGTATGAGAACATGGAAACAAAAGAAATGTCAGAAAGGGACATAATGGCACCTGTGCCTTTAAAAATGTGCATCTTCAGTCTAATAACACTCTCTCCTCAAGGACATAATGTGTAAATAACACAACTGTGCCAGAAATTGATTTCTGAAGTAGCGACATACGTTCCCCTTCTAATAATTATTAACAGAGTAAACATGAACAAGTTCAAGAACCGAAGCACATGATATATTCCAGGAAAGTCTTTCATTTAAAAAACTCATTTATGGAAATCACTATGGTGAATATTACATTTGAGCTATTCTATGCAAAACAAATTTCACACAGTTTATACTCACTCTGAGCAGCACTAAACGTCAAGGCACACGCCAGCAAAATAACAGCACAAAGTACAGTGGAAGACATCCTTCTGTAAATCTGAAACCATGAGACACAACGAATACATAAATCATTCTGAAAATCCTGAGGGATGAGAGAGGAAATAAAAGGTAACCCACCCTGTTTGAGCCTCTGTCCGAATCCCGCTGGAGGTTTGACTCGGCTGCTTTTAAAAGGCTGACACAGACCGTCTGACTTCCCATTAATTGGCGGATCTGGTCTAATTAAAAGTGTGATGATCTCACAGGCTGTTGGGAGGATCCTCCAGACCAGACCATATAGGTCCAGACACCATGATTCCCCACAAACAGCTGGAAGCACATCAACACACATCTGTGCCAGACAGACGGCTGACTTCACACACACGTCTGAGCAACAGAAAAAAAAAAAAAAGTGACTGTGACTTGCTATTCAGTCACTGAGCCGGACACCTTCACATCCTCAGTCTTGGATTGTCTAATCAATACCTTATAGACAGTAAAGTAATCTAACGTCAGCGCTCAGCAGGGTGTTTTTTTGTTCAGCCTTCAAAAGAAAAAAGTACAAAAAAAGATAATACATGAGCGCTACCAATAATGGGAAAAGTATTCAGATGATGTTCTTCAGTAAAAGTAACAATGCCACATAAAGAGACTTATACCCAAGTAAAAGTACATATTATCAGCAAAATGTACTGAAAGTTCCAAAAGTATAAATATTGATTAAGCAGGATGAGCCTGGTCGGTATTATATTATTTGATTATTGGATCATTATTATTGATCCATGAACATGAAAGCAATACTTTTATGTTATAGCTGATGAAGTGGAGCTCACTTTTATGGCTTTATATACTTTTGAGCAGTTTAATCAAGACCAACGCAAGATATTTTATTAACTGATCATGTGTTTTGTAAAATCTTAATTTGAAAAGTATAGCTGCTAAATTAATTTGTATGTCTGCTTAAATGTGGCAGAGTAGATGTTTAAAGTAGCATAGAATGGAAATACTCAAAAGTACAAGTATAGATGTATTATATTTACTATCCACTGCTGAGAGGGTCATTGTATGTCATGAAGGACAAACTTAGGCTACTGACCGTAGAGGTTTCTGTCATCCATGAACAAATATTTTCTGTTATGATACATAGTCAGTGAGTCTACATGTACTTACGTGACCTAGTTACTGTCAGCTTAACGCAGTAACACTTCAGTACAGTGACCTTATAGCAATATGAGCTTTTGGCAGCCTGTTTGATGACCCTGTTTGGCCATGAATACGTTCACCACTGCAGCAGTTACAGTTATTGTTGCATGAATTTTAGTGTGGCGTAGACCTGTTTTATTCTGTTTTAGAGTATGGAGGCAGCTAGAACTGGATAGCAACTTAATGTTTTATCTATTTACATATTAGAAATAAGTTCCTGTCAGTTAACATTTTTGGTGTTCAAGGCTCAAAACAACTATACATGTGTTTGACTCAAATGTGACTCATATGTTCACATGATGTGGCCGGTTCAACCAGTTTTCTTTCTTTCTTGTCTGAACGCTTTTTAATGAAAGAAAATCACAAAAGGGGAATTTTATTTTTTTTTATTCATACAGGGGAAAAACTAATATTATAAGACTCTAAGAATCTATCTATCTGTCTATCTATCCATCCATTCATCCATCCATCCATCCATCCATCTATCCATCTACAGTGTCTGACTAGCTATCTATCCATCTATCTACAGGATCTGTCTGTCTGTCTGTTTGTCCGTCTTTCAGTCTATAGCTTGTGTTTTGTTCAAACATTTACAGTCACTCTAGTGTTTTTTTTTTCATTATGGAGCAACAAAAGGCAGAATCCCTCTTACTACAGAACACTGTGTAGATGTATTTTTTATCACTTAGGGCTGGTCTGTGCTCTGGGTATTTTGTGGTTGGAAATGCTGATGGACCGTATCATGCCTGTGGTATTTTCCCATCATGTCATGGTCCAATTAGAGGAAAAGCGCTCATTAGTGCACTTGTGTCAAGGAGGCAATAATGATAACAGGATCTGTTTGAAATGACTGGGCCTACCAAACAAACAGTCACTGTAGCACCGTGAAAAGAGGAAGTATCAAGCCCATGACATTTTAAATTGATCATGCCACACTGAGAAGTTGACTGGCTCAAGGAGGAAGCACAGAAAATAGAGTAAGTGTGCCCCCTTGTGTTTACAAAGTCGTCTGAGTTTCTTTTCTGCTCTGTAATAGTCTGACGTGCAACAACTCAAGAGAAAAGAGTTTCTACACTTGGTCTCTTTGCAAAACTTTTAACTGTCAAGTTTGTGGTCCCAATTAAAGTTTGGCAATTAAAAGTTTTGCAGTGTCGAAGCTGTTCTTTTACGATACTATTGTCTCTGTCTTTGGCCTATTGTTCTTATAAGGCCCTTCTGTGTGCACAGAATCTGCTCTGTCGTTCAGACAGTTTAGAGTATGAACCTGCTGTAATGTAGCCCAGAGGATGACTTGGCAGGCTTAAGATCAGAGATACCAATGTTTGGTCCATCTGGATGGAGAGTGTGAATGAATTACATGACAGTGTGCTTCCTACAATGTCTCCCAATCTGTGAATCAGATGAGATGACAAATGACAAACATTAATGTTACATATGTGTACAGTAAATGTATGTCCTTGCCATTTACTGTATATTATATTATTTCACAGCTTTGGTGAATACTTGAGTCTGATTGGTCAATCACAGCATTCTACAGTCTGTTATTTCTTTATAACAGACCCTTGCTATGGGCTCAGTTCTGATGTCGAACTCTTGAGGACTATTTTTGTGTCAAATTATTGTTTCTTAAGTAAGTAGCTATGTAATAGGTGGGATAATGTACAGCGAACGGTTCATTGTTGTGAAATAAACTTATTTAGGGTTATGCAACACCACACATCAGACCACCACATCACCACAAAGACTGGTTCGCTGTACCTGATAGGTGCTGCATTGCTCTGCTTATTTTGTATGTTGTTACCTCCGCCAAGGAGGTTATGTTTTTGCCGGCGTTTATCTGTCTGTTTGTCTGTGTTCAAGACTCAAAAACTGATGGACGGATTTTGATGAAATTTTCAGGGTGTGTCGAAAATGTGAAAAGGAAGAACTGATTTTTGGGGGTGATCCTGAAGAAATCCTGGATTCTGGATCACTTTGAAATTTTTGTTAACATTGGGGTAAAGGGGACCCAAAAAATCGTTTCTCAATATCTCTGGTAATTGTTGCCCAAAGCTCATGAAATTTTACTCAGGGATTTACAATGTGTACTTCTATCAAATCCCAAAGGCTGATCCAGATCTGATCCAGATCTGATCCAGATGGCGGAGGTCTGCGCTCTCCAAGTGCTTTTCTAGTTTTGCTTTAGTTTGTTTTACATATTTTTAAGTTTGCCACTTTTTCAAGTTGTTTTTTTTCAATATTAGTTTTTATTCTTAATTTAGGGGGCAATTTCTTCTGTCTTCTTGATCTGTCCTGTCACATCTCTTGTACTTGTTATTGTACTTTATGCTGTTTTATAAGTGCAAAATAAAGTAGACCTATAATGAATTCATACACTTTAAGTTAATAAAAACTTTCTTTTTAGTCACTGGACAATATTAGTTTGATGAGGCAAGAAGGAGTGTTCTGCTTTAATATGGATGCTAAACAATGCATACAATGAGCAGGATATACATGTATGGAAAGTTACATATTCCTGAGAATGTGTCGTTAGCCGTGACAAAGTGTCTGTATTTGACATCCTGTTAATGAAAATGGGCTGTACAAGAAGTACAAAATAATCATTAACCATCGGCGCTCACTTTGAGCTTCATCATGGACTTCCTACTTTAAAAGTAGTATCCTGATGGTTCGCAGACATGAGCAGCAGTATCTCCGTTCACCTCCCTGCTGGCCAACAAACCCACAGAGAGCAAAAGGCAGTAATATCACTGAGTCGAGGCACAAAGCACTTATTATCACAGATGGATGTCGTACACACTGGATCTCCTGGGGAGATGAGAGGACCCCTGAAGGGAGAGTCAGCTTCTTTTTCTGGATCCAAAAGTCTGTGATTTGTAAGCAGTGGAGACCATCTTCTGTGCTGGCAGCTTTAATGAGCCAGCCTGTTCAAAGAGCTCAATGAGAGGCAGAGACACACAGGAGGAGAGGTGATGCAGAGCATGTGGGTGTACACACTGGGCCAAAATTTTGCTCTTGTCATCGTTCTGGTTGAGTAGAGGCTCAGTAACTTTCTGGTTGCATGCAAAATGTTTCTGCAAAAATCAACATGCTGAAGTTCAAAGCAGGAAATAACACAGATCTTAGCTTGCTATCACCAGAGGAAACACACAGCACTTTATCTTATAAAACTCTAGTCTTTTTCAGTTTGTTAAATTTGTTGTTAATATGCTTAATTGGGAAGTCAAAAGACGACTGACCTAGCCACTGAAAGTAATAAAATGCTTGTCACAATAAATGGACGGAAAATGATCACAAAGGACCTTTAGAGGGAGACAAATGAGAGCGTGTCGGCACTCATGCAGCAGGATAAGAATAGGAACGCCCAACAGGTGACAGGCACCGATGATACATAAGATTCGACAGCTCATTTCATTTTATTTGAAAGATTTTGCCATGGATTAAAGGCTTATCAGCAGATGGAAGCGTCAGACACTGCCAACAGACTGTTTACAGAAGGATGTTTGTTTATTTAGCTGGTATTTCACCCTTCTACATGTCATCTTACATTTAACATATGGATAATTAATATTCTACATGATATAAATGTTTTGTTTATGTCTTGTGTTAATCCAAACCCTCACAGATATCTAATACTTGTGACTCTTGTAAAATGTCATCTTCCTGGCTGCAGCTCAGTGCAAGTCTGAAGGTGGAAGTGATGATCATCTCTTCTAACCACAGGAAATGTAATCTAACTTGTGCTTTGCCTCCTCACTATCTGATAGCATGTTTTGTTGCTCCCTGTATTGAGTGTAATATTGCGCCATCATCACATCAAGCATCAACACCTCCAGCAGAGGCCTCTCACTGCTCACATCTGTGATGTCCAAGAGCACCTGAATGGACGCGTGACGCTGAAGCAGTGAGTCATAACAGCTGTGTTTGTGGCGGTGCTCCCAGTGCCGATCAAAGCACCAGTTGCGTGTACTTCATTTTGAAAATGGCCACATTTATACATTTCATATATCGTCAAAAATAGTGACCTAGACATCAGTCTAAAAAGAGTTTTTGCACAGATATTCAGCACCGACCACTTAATCTCTACTACGTGGTTGTTGGTTGAGAGAAAACAAAGTTGTTATACCTTTTCACACATTTGGGCTATTTTTATCATATACTTCTCAGCAGATGTTTTTATTAATACAAAATAGCATAAGACACATGCAGTTTTGAAGGCTTTTCAAACCAGTCACCTTGTTCAGACCAATATTCAATATTCAGTCTCTATCCTATTACAAAGTCATTATGTAAGGGCTCCATGTGTGAAGTCCAGCACTGAGAGTCTCTAAAATTCACCCGATCAGATCTGCAGTAGTTTTATGAGGGAGCTATACAACCTAAGTCATCTAGGACAGACCCAGCTGTTGATGCCAAGGTGATGACACCTGCTTGTTTGCAAGAACATACACTCATGAGGATCTGATTAAGTACATTTCTACCTCCAGCCATCCACAGCAGTATGACTTCATTTCAGAGCAAGAATAATTGCACCATATGTATGTAACAGGCCACACTGAAGAACTCATGGAGAAAAGTGCTTTACCTCCTCACTATCAATCAACATGCACCTTGCCAGTGTTGCTGTCTCCTCCAGGATGACTGTCAGCATCTCAACCTTATCTGATTTTGAAGAGGAGGTTGACCTGGAGGTACATATGTTCCTGTCACTCACCCCCTGACATAATCCTGTACAAGGATGATGGACACACTGTGTTATTATCCTTCAGTGCTATCACATGCGCAATATGTGCTTTGCACTTCAAAACCCTAATTTCAACAGCATGTAAATAACCAGATTTCATTGTGTAGGTCGTAATATGTCTTTCGGTTTGCAAATGACCACATCAACTAGACTGTGTATAAATTACATGCTTCTTTACTGCGTTCTGCTTGTTCATGACTGATCATTTATATATTTCTTTATAGCCAGCAAGTAAGGATGATACTAACTTCTTGACCAAAAAAGGGTATGTCATTCTTTTTTTACCTACACAAATCATTTTCTGTTAGATAACTAAGATTATTCAGACCGGCACTGACATCACAGGAGAAATATATAGCTGCAGCTATGTTTTATACCTGAGGCACATTTCTTAGTTATCATGCTGTTACAGTGGGGACCCTGAAGCTATAAGAGTGACTGAAGGACAAGGCTATCCCAAAGACACAAAACAATTTAACAAAGAGATTGTGTTGTGGTTATAAATTGCACCTGTTGTGACTGTATGCAAAAGGTCACGTCTTTCTGGAGGTAAATAACAGGGTATATTTAGTGTCCCAAGAAGCCTGACTATATGGATATACAGAAGTCAGTATGATAGATGAGCATTGACTGAGGGGGAATACAATGCTCTGTTCCTTGTATTTTCCTGATGCTGCCATTTTAACCCCTAAAACCTCACTGAACCGCCAGCAGGTCAGCCATTACAAACTCATGATGTGCAGCCAAACAGTGTTCAAGCCCACACAGTTTTATCTTAATAAATGGACATTCTAAAGTTTCTAGTCATACCAGATATAGTAAAACAGACATTTTGGGGAAATGTACAGAATTATAGGCAATACATGTGTAATATTAGAACTTGATAGAATGGTCTAGCTATATTAAAAAAAACAAGTCTTGATTTTGAATGTGTCAAAAATATATTTATTTGTTATTTTATTTAACTTTAAGGACAATGCAGATAAACATAGTCACAACAGTTTCAGGGTATTAATAAGCAAACATAAAACGGACTGTCTGTGTTGTACATGACTGTGTTTGCACTGATATATAAGTCTGTGGGTGAGCACAAGTAAATTTATTTATATCTGGGGGTATATGTGCTGTATGTGAAGTTGATCCATTTAAAACCCATTCAATCATCATCAAATACCTTCACTGGGTGGCTGACACAAGCTGGTGCGTAATACTGGCAGACAGTGTGAAGTTAAAAATGGGTTACAGAAGTTATTAAATGACTCAACTTTGTTCACTATTTCTCTGATCTTGTTGCAGAAAGGCAGAAATCACAGAAACCACGTCCTTGTGGTCCATTTTATTTAATTTCTACATTCTGTATTTTGTGGGCGTTGGTCTAGAAATAAATACCCAATAGGCTGCTAGTATACTCACTAACACACGCCTTTTTTATGGTTGCTATGCCTACTACACGTTCCTCCCCGATTGAAGGACGGAGTAGCCAATCAGCGTCGATCTGGGCGGGAGTTTGCGCGCACACTGAAAACTGCCTGGTGGATTTCTACTACTATGATCAAACCGCTCAGGGTGAGTACAAGTGTCGGACCGCGTCTGCCGGAAAGACTGATGATGGAAAATGTACTATAAACGCTGTCGGAAAACACTATACAGGTAACGAATTATCCGTTGTATTTTTTACCACCCTCTGCTAGATGAGTATGATTCAGAAATTGGCTCGAAAGACTGAGCTAATGCTAGGCTATTAAAAATACGGAGTTGGTCATGCATGGCTGTGACATTGTTGAATTGAAACTGGCAGCACTAGTACAGACACGTTTGTTTGACACATGAACGGAGGATTATTTAGCTAACATTGGAGCAGAAACTTAATGAGAGACAAGTACATGTATGAGCTTAAAATATAATGCACGGGTAAATCCAGACTTTCAACTAAAATAGACAATGTTCACTCACAAAGCCCAAAATATATTTCCACAGACTATAGAGGGACAGGGTTTAGCTGGACTGAATTTTGATATTGACTTAATCAGACACAGGTGGCTCCCACTCAGCATATTTCTGTCATCTGATTCAAACTGTATTGAAGCTAGCTGGTGGATTTTTAGTCAGTCAGTGGGCTTGTGAGACTTGTTTGGGCTACTGCTTTGTTGTTGTGTGGCTGTATACTAGAGAGGTTTGTAGGCTGATATCCATACTGAAATTTGAGGGTTTGAAAAACCTGCTAATGATGTATTGAAGAGGACATCTTGCAGTTGACAAAAACTTGTCAGTGCAAGCAAATTCAGTACTTTCCTGTGGACTGTTTATAAGTAGATTCAAGTGTAGTTTTACTATTTTTGTAGGCTACTGCAATGTTTTGTTGTTCATTGGCTGACATTGTTTTCCTCAAAATAGTTTTTAAAGGTAAGTTTCTTCAAGCTGTCAAGGCACATTACCTGCTGAAATATAAAGTCCTTCACAGCAAATGTTATGTGCTGGCTAAAAGTGAAATTGTACTCTACCTAGGTGTACTGGTGGATGTGTATTAGGGTATTGTGCTATATGTATTGTGTGATGTGTAATTTATGGTATTTCCATATTTGTAGTGTATTGTGGTTTAATCATATGGAAACCAGTATATTTTAATTACACTGCACATGTAAAAGCCCAACTAGGAAATGAAAAATAGCTATAGCTTTAAATCCCTAACAAATAAAAATAAAATCAACATATATGGTGATACTCAACCAAGGTAAGCTGAACTTGACTGATAGTGATACTGATAGTAGAAAAGTGAAAATCCAGACTATTCAGCAAGCCCACAAACTGAATCAGAACCAGTTCTGGGTTTACTGGAGATCACAGATCAGAGATCCATGATGGAGTTTCTAGGTTACATGGAGAGACAGAGCTGCTCATGCCTGCAAATATGAACCAGTATGTCCTAGATATGCTGTGAAAGTTCATAGAGGTATGGCAGATATTTGTTTGCCTCCACTGGAGAGTAGTACTCAACTTGGAGACTTCTGCTCAGGAATGATCAGATTTAACAGAGCTTTTGATAAGTTACTTAACTCTCTGGGTTGTAGTTTGATCATACAGTTTGATATTGTCTGTTTGAACTGAGAAAACTTCAGTGGTGCCTTCGTATCATTATGGGTCTATTTTTTCCAGATAGACCCTCTAAAAAAAAAAAAAAAAAAAAAAAAAAAAAAAGACATAATCTGTAATCTGAAACAGTTAACCGACTCCTGAAAATCAAATGCAAGAGTGGAGTATGCCATTTATTATTGGAAATAAATTAGTACATAAAACAATGACAGATATTGTCCAGAAACCCTCACTGGTACATTTAGCATAAAAATATGCTCAGATCATAACATGGCAAACTGAAGCCCAACAGACAACAACAGCTGTCAGTGTGTCAGTGTGCTGACTTGACTATTACTTGCCCCAAACTGCATGTGATTATCATAAAGTGGGCATGTCTGTAAAGGGGAGACTTGTGGGTACCCATAAAACCCATTTTCAGGTTGAGGGTACCCATCAGAAAATGGCCATGCCAGTTTTTCCTCACCAAAATTTAGCATAAATTAGTAGCGCCATTTAGCTTCCTTCACCACAAGCTAGTATGACATGGTTGGTACCAATGTATCCCTTTTTGTTTTCTACTTTCATATGATACCAATATCTTCACTCTAGCTTTAAATCTGAGCCCACTACCACCTAAAAAACACAAGTTGCATTAATGCATTAAAGAACTTAGTGGAGTTGAAACTAATTTGCATAATTGCATTAACTTTGACAGCCCTAGTTTTCAGATATCAGGAATATTTGTACACATTGGAGTACAACATGCTCAAATTTTGGATCTTTAATGTGATCTTCAATAATGAATGTGACTATGCCTCAAACTATTTTTTTAATTTAGTTTATTTCAAACTTGTGGTAATAATGTAGTTGTATGGTAAAACAATATGTATTGGGGAATTCACTGCAGTCTATTTTGTCACAATATCTCAGTTTTTCCCTCTCTCAACATTTCCTGTCATGCTGGATTTATTGTATGCTATCAAATGCAAAATCTAAAATACAGATTATCAATCATTTGTCAGCCAGTAGTCTGATTCCACTTTGCTTGATTCAACCAATATTTAATTGGGTGAAATATCTTCAAAAGTAAAAGTAGGAACAGTCATTTTGGTGAGTTTGAGGTGGGCACATGCTTCATTGCATCACTTTCAGGAGGTGCATCTGTCTGGTTGCCTCAAAACAAGACAGGAATTCCCCTTTAACTGTCTGATAGACTAGCAGCTATAACGTATACCACACAGTATTTGCATCTTCACACTGCAGCACATCTGTCTGCCGGTGTTGTTTTTTCTCTCTCTGCCTCTGAAAGCAAATGGCAGGAGTTGAGAGTTGAGTGCTGCCAGGTCTTTTGATATCTCAGATGTAAACAACGCTCTCCCTGGTGCCTTGACTTCAACAGGAGACAGACCTTTTCCTCGCTGAATGCTCAGAAAGTGAGTCAGGATGAGTGGGATGGAGACAAGAGACAGAGACTGAGTGAAGGGAGGGGAGTTTTCACAACCATTAAATAAATAAAAGTGCACCAGTGTTTGGAGGAAGAGTTGATTTTTCTCACCTCTCAGTTTACAGGCACAATCTTGGCAAGTCATATTTGGCGCTGGGTAGTTTTTGACGGTCGATGTTCAGGCTATTTTCCGGTGTCTGTGCTGGGGCTCATCAGTGATATGTTTCTAAAGGAAGCTATGCTTATACTTAAGACCACAAGTTAGATCTCAATCTAGAAAGACATGTATTTTGGCTTGGATAAAGATACTTTGCTCAGATTTTGTGAATTTTCATTAGGCCATATGATTTAATGATAACCGTAATGCTGCTGAGACACAGAAGTGTTTTTACCCACCATAGTGGTGTGGCTCTGTGAATGGTAAAGTCATAATGAGTAATTTCTCAACTAATGTTAGATCGCCAGGAAACTTTCTACTGACATTCATGGTATGCAGAGGATGATTAAATGAACAGTGTGTAACATTTAGGGGAATCTATTGGCAGAACTGGTATATGATATTAAGTATGTTTTCTTTAGTGTAGAGTCACCTGAACATAAGAATCGTTGTGTTTTTGTTACGTTAGAATGTGCCGTTTATATCTACATATGGAGCATGTCCTCTCTTGACAGAGTCTGCAATATTTCTGAAGTAGCCCAGAGCGGACAAACCACTGTGTTAACTTTTCCTGCTTAGTTCGTAATCGCTAACATTTCTCGCTCCAGAGTTAACCCCCGGCACTCCAGTCAGCTGCTGGGAAACAAGACACAGGAAACCTCTGTTGGTCTTGAGGAGCTGCAGCATTTATTTCTGCATAAACTGCAACTTCCACTGAACATTCACTTGATGTTCTCAGAGTTAAGCTAACTGTCTTCTGCTCCACTAGCTCACTTGTTCGCTTACACACATTCGTCGCAAATCTCTCTCTCTTGCTTCACCACTCACTTCCCACGTATACACACACACACACACACACACACCACACACACTACACACTTTTCTCTACCTTAAATGACCTGCGCCACTCTGCTGGCTCTAGATGGGGCCTTTCACGTTTTCACATCGGCCACCATAGTGTTCCTACAAGCTTGGCACATGGGAGAGGTTTAAATTAGTTGCAATCTGCATCACCACTAGATATTATTAAATCTTGCACACTGCTCCTTTAATGGTTTTGGTGATCCCCTGATCTCGCCTCCAGCACCATCAAAGGGTTAACATTTGTAGTTCAGAATGAAATATCACAACCACTGTTGGATGTATGAACATGCAATTTGGTGAAGACATTTGTGGTCTTTTAAAAGTTATTCTCTGATGTTTCATCTCGTGCCATCATCGACTTTGCCAGTTTTTTTTTTTTTTTTTTTTTTGTCTGATACTTTCTGGCCATTACAGCCTGACAAATCTGCTAACATGGCTATAGACTCAATCTTGTTTAAACTAGCTATCACTGATTTTTACTTTGTTGCATAGCTGCTTGTGATGTTGCTGTTACATGAATTTTAGCTTTTGCTGAAGCTGGTGAACATCTTGCAAGACAAGTGCATCAAAAACCTAAAATGTAACACTGAATATTAAACATAAAAATGTAGTGCTACCAATAATTTCCTTCGAGACACTCACTAGCTTGCACATAATGTGGGCTGAGTGAGGGAGCTCCAGGCTAGATGCTAGTGTTGTCATTATACCAAAGGTTATAATAAATATTGCATGGTAACATATTTCACAGTTCTACTAATAGCTCACCAGTGACCCCACACTGTGTGACATGTTTATTGAGCTCACAGTAATACCAAAGCATTGGTAATGATATGTAAATGTAGAGGGATTGGACAGTGTAAACGCACTTAACATCCAGTGTAAAGCTTATATAAAGACTAGGGCTGTCAATCAATTAAAAATATTTCATTGTGTTTAATTGCATGATTGTCCATAGTTATTAGATTGATCACAAATTGATCAGGTGCTGCATTTCGAATAAAAATATGCCCACATCATTAAATGGCAAACAGCAGCCCAACAGACAAAAACAGCTGTCACTTGCTACGTTTACATGCGCCAAATTTCTCCAATCCGATCTGAACCTTGTTTGATCGGAAATTCCAAATCCACTGTTTACATGGACACTAAATTAAATGATCCCATCATGATGTGCTTATACATGTACCGAGCGTTTAATCAGAATAAATCCTTTGGGCATGCGCAGAGTTGTCTACTTTTCCGGATAGTAGAAGAAGAAGAAGCTGTACTTCCGCCTGTGTTGTAAACGCTGGGTTGTCTGCACGTCCTCAGTTCGTTCGCTCTTTGTGCCCCACACACTTTATTTTCCTCTGTTGTGCCACAGTGTCTGTTTATGTAGGGTTTTTTTGTAATATGTATATGTTTGTACTACTCTGTGTATCTAGCCTTTCGACCATCAAGCCGTTCAACAATCCTGAGATCTCTTAACGCTTCCAGCAAGAAAGTTGTCTTAGCTACAGACCAGTTTTGTTTCCGTCCCGCCATGTTTGCTGCTTCCTGAAAAACGGCATGCTGCCACAAAGGCGGAAATTGACGTCGCACACGCCCGCAGTGGAGATCATTTTACCCCAACCAGGAAGACATGATCCGAATGGGTGTGTACATGGACGCTGATCGTAACAACGATCGGCATAAACCACCTCTCTCATTCGGAATGAAATTTCTTTCCGATTGGCCCGTATCGGATCAGAGTCTTCCGATTGCTGTGTTTACATGAAGCATTTTTAATCTGATTGGACCTTTATTCCGTTTATTTGTGCCCATCTAAACATAGCTAGTGTGTCAGTGTGCTGACTTGACTATGACTTGCCCCAAACTGCATGTGATTATCATAAATTGGACATCTCTGTAAAGGGGAGACTCGTGGGTACCCAGAGATCCCATTTACATTCACTTATCTTGAGGTCAGAGGTCAAAGGACCCCTTTGATAAATATCCATGTCAGTTTTTCTCGCCAAAATTCAGGATAGGTTTGGTGAGTTATTTAGCCTCCCTCATGACAAGCTACTATTATTGAGGTTTTGTAGTTTCATGTGATGCTAGTAGCTTCACTCAAGCCTTTATAACTGAGCCTTCTACAAGATCCGGAAGATCAGTGGCCCATCAGATTTTTAAGAGGTTAATTAAAAATTGCAAGTTGTGTTAATGTTTTAAATAAGTTAGTCTCAGCTTTGGTCCAAGTCTGCTTCCTGTCAGCTACTGCATTAATAAACATTACAACAGGAAATACAAAGGGCTCCATTTGGAATATTTATGCTGAGTTTGACAGGGTGTATAATCAGATGCCAGTGTTAACACATTTTTATTATGGATGTGCAAAGGGGAGGTCATTCTGAATATTAAATCCAGGATTTGACAGCTGGTGCTACAGTATCAGACTCACAGTTATTTGGATATTTTTACTATGATTCACTGGTGTTTTTTTTTTTTTGTTTTGTCTTAGTCAAATATTGACTAAGACAATTGTTGTATTCTGCAAGATATTTGTGCTATCACAGCAAAATAATAGAAGGGACACTTGGAAATCACTCCAGTTAAGATGTAAGTGATGTTACAGTTTGCCATTTGTGGTCACAGAAAGTGAGAAGGCTGGCCATCTGAGAGCTTGGTTAAAAAAAAGTGCCCAAATCTCTGGTGACATGTTGCCTGGCTGCTTCCTCACAGCCATGCAGCACACATCCAATTATTAAACCACAAACACTTCGGTAAAGCCCAACGCTTTTCAAGCCCAAGTTTTACCTCTCCAGACTTCAGCAATTGTGTCTGGCAGAAAGAGAGAAGGGTGACTGTGATGAGAGAAAACGAAGCAAGTGACTAAGACAAGCTTCCCTGTTTTGCATTTATATTTGAATGGAGCATCAACGTTTGCAGCCATGCATAGTTAATCAGCCGGACTCGTCACCTTCCCTGATGACTCCTCATTCCCTCTCTGTGACCCATAAGGATCTTCTTACTTTTACTTATTGTGATCCTGCCACCCTCCTCCCCTATTGGCTCTCCTACAACACATTACATGGTGCCAGTGACAAATATTAATTATACATGTGTAGCCTCTCATATGTAGGCTGTAGTGCTGCAAGGCCCTCCCTCTGCTTTGCCAAGCAGGGCAGAACCCAGAGGCAGGAAATACAGTATGAGGCAGGAAACAGTAAAGCTAACCTGTTACATAATGAAAACATAAACAAAACTCTTAGGGCTTTCAGTCCAGAGCGCTTGATTTACAGTGCAATAAATTTGGATTACACGTCTAAAAGTTCAGGTGTCAACAGGGAACACCCTACTGTGAAATTTTGTGCCTTGTGTAAAACCATGACCTGTGCCTGAGGTTGTGAATGAACCCAGCCTGATGGCAGATGGGAGGATCTCGGGGCAGAAATGAACCAAATATTTCTGGGTTACTGGTTCACTTTATGCTCTGCTGTGCTCAAAATGTTGATTTGCTCCATATTAGCATGGAGGGAGATTTCAATTTGAGATTATTTTAATTAAAAAGGAATCCGCCACAGCTACGAGGAGGGAAAACTTGAATGTAATGGCAGGTTTTAACAGTGTATTAATTTACAGTTGATTACATGATGATGTTCATAATTGTTTATTTTGAAATGCCATTTTATCTTCTTCCTGTTCACTATTCATAGAACAGATATCAGACAATCGAACAATTAGTTCATTAATCAATGGACTGAAAATTAATCTGCAGCCAATTTTATAATATAAAGAAGAATAGAGAGTACCAAATAGCGGCTGGTTTCAGCTTCTTAAATATAAGGATTCAAGTTAAAATGTGGAAAATACTGGTGGCAGCTTCTCAAACGTGAGGATTTGCTTTTTGTCTCGATTTTATGTAATTTAAATAGAATATTTCGGGGTTTTGGCCAAAACCAGTGACAACTTTGCTAATCAGTTAATTGTTTGTTACTTTTCAAGCAAAACAGCCAAATAATCCCTCATTCCATCTTTTTATTTGTGCGTATGTGTGATAGTAAACGCTATATCGTTGGGGTTTGGACTGTCGATAGCAGTATGGTGTTACCTGGACATTTTTCACTATTTTCTGACATATGGAGACCAAATGATGAAATAGGTAAATAACAGGCAGACGAAAGCTAAAATAATTGTTAGTTGCCGCCCCAAGTGTCTTGTTTGTTGGCGTAGCTACATGGAGAGTTGCTGGCAGTGAATCCAAGGTGGGATCATGGTTTTTATCACAATAGAAACACAGAGGGAAACATGTTACACACAGTTTGACTACATGATGATGTTCATAATCACTTTTTCTTTTAAAGTGTGTTTACTCACCGTATCTTTTTCTGGGGATGCACTGATCCAACTATTTCAGTCCTGATACCGATACTGACACCTGGGTTATGGGTATCGACCGATACCGAGTACAGATCTGATACCGGTCTTTCACTAATAATCGGTATGCCTCGCTGTGTTGAAGTGACTGGGATCATTTCTTTATGTGTAAGGAAACAGCAGGCCTGACTTAAACATTGCTTTCCTAACTTTGTAAAACAAAGTGTAACAAACAAATACATAGATATAAATGTACTGAATTGTTATTTATTTTTAAAATAATAAATGTGGTTAGCACTCTCGCCTCACAGCAAGAGGGTCGCAGGTTCGATTCCGGCTTTTGGGGCTCTTCTGTGTGGGTTTTCTCCAGGTACTCCGGCTTCCTCCCACAGTCCAAAGACATGCAATTTAGGTTAATTGATCACTCTAAATTGCCTGTAGGTGTGAATGTGAGTGTGAATGGTTGTCTGTCTCTATGTTGTCTGTCTCTATGTGCCCTGTGATGGACTGGCGACCTGTCCAGGGTGAACCCCGCCTTCGCCCAATGCCAGCTGGGATTGGCTCCAGCGACCCCTAACGGGATAAGCGGTTGACGATGGATGGATAGTAAATTGTACACCAGAAACTGTTAAAAATTAAGAGGAATTATAATTGAAATGGAAATATTTGTAATGCAGCAACAAATTGATCAAAACTTAAAAAGGAATTTAAATTACAGTATGTAATGTATAAAGTAAATGTATAATTGAATTAAATTTATTGGCCCCATTGTCACAAGACCCAATCGAGCTATTTGAGTTCGTCAGATAGTGGTACCGGTGCATCCCTATCTTTTCCCCTGTTATTCAACACTTATAGTACTGTATATAGTTCGTCAAGAATAAAAATGAGTTTGATAATTAGTTGGGTAACTAAGAATAGAAGAGAATACAACTAAGAGCAGTAAACTGGTCCGCAGTCTCTCCTCAGACACAATAAGTGTTAGACTCTGCTCTGTCTCTTAATTCACAGCTACACTGCTGCAAACACTCATCTCTAGCTGTGCACGGATGACGACGTGCATTGTGAGAGCGTTTGCCGTCACGCTGTGTGCTCTCTCACACAGCTGGTCATGCCAGGGCTTGGATGTGATGCCCTCCTGGCACTTTGTCATAGACGGGACTAGACCGGGGCTGTACGCTGCAGGGACAAAAGCACATTCAGGCCAGGACAATGGAGCGCTGACAGCCTGGGTTGTGTTTATCCCTCTGCGTCTTTCACTGCCTCCTGTCTATTGTGTTTGCTGTCTCACTGTTTCTCCCGTTCGGTCTCAGTCACTGAAGGCTTGTGCATGTGTTCACCCAGCAGCCTGTTTATGGCTTTAAGAGAGCGAGCTCTGCGCAGTGCTGCTGGAGCTGCTGTAGTCATTAAATACAGGCTGCAATTTTGTCATCAAGTTGGCGGTGATGTGATTGTTGGTTCCAGTGTGTCATCATTAAAGAGCAGGCTCTGGTTTTAGTGCTTTACTGTTTTTGTTGTTAACGCATTTTGCTATGTGGGCTGACAGTTTGTTCATGATAATTGTAGCAACTCAGCAAGATAGACACACAGTGAATCACCACCAGGATACAACATATTGAGCAGGATCAGGGTCTGATTCAGACCGTCGATCTGTTCTGTGTTTCATCTTCATGCATAAGTTTTGCAGATGTGTTAAAGTTGCAGTCCAACAGTCCAAAACCCAAAGATATTCACTTTACCATGATAGAAAACAGAGAAAAACAACAGAGCCTCACTTTTGAGAAACTAGAACCAGACAGTGTTTTGTATTTTTATTTTTGCTTGACAAATGACTTGAATGTAGAGCAGCAACAAATAATCGATTAATTGATTAGTAGTCAACTATTAAATTAATCACTAACTATTTGTTTGAGTTGTTTTTTGAAGAAAAATAAGTCTAAATTCTCTGATTCCAGCTTCTTAAATTTGAATATTTTCTAGTTTCTTTACTCCTCTGTGACAGTAAATTTAATATCTTTGAGTTATGAAACAAACAAGACATTTAAGGATTTCGTCTTGGGCTTTGGGGAACACTGACATTTTTTCATGGTTTTCTGACGTTTATAGATCAAACAAGTAATCGATTAATAGAGAAAAGAACTGACAGATTATTTGATAATGAAATTATTCGTTAGTGGTAGCCCTGCTTGAATGATTAATCGATTATTGAAAATGTTATAAGAGATGAAACAATTAAATAGTTGATAATAATCAATAGTAATTGATTTGCTGACTGACAGAAAATTCATTGACTTTTTTTGATAAATTGTTGTAGTCATTTTTCAAGCAAAAATGCTGAACATTTTCAGTGTTTTACTTATTAAATGTAAACATGCTGATGTTCTTTTGGTCATACATGATTAGTTAACGGAATATTTTTGGTTAGTTAAATTTGAAGACCCCACCTTGGGCACTGGGATACAGCATTTGGCATTTTACAGACTAAAAATGTAATTGATCAATGGAGAAAATAATCCTCAAATCAATCAATGATAAAAAAAAAAATCATTAGTTTGAGCCCCAAAAATCATTCTGGATTAATTTTTAGACAAGGGTGTGTGATCTCTTACGTGACCACTTATCACGTGACCAAAAGTTCACATTTAGGTCATGTGGTGACTCCTGAGCCAGCTCCATTCACTGAATGAAGACTGTGAGATGCATTGAAACCTCTGAGTTGTTTGACCTTTTGAGCTTCACCATATGTTGCCCACAAAGGTTGAAGTTTTCATTACTGCTGATCCCCTGGTGTTCATGCATTTGTCCTGACGGTCAGTATTGATGACGCAGACAGGTGAATCGAGCTGTTGAAAGAGATGAGAGAAAAAAAAGTTTGCATGAATAAGCTTTTTGTTGCACTTCTTCTGTGACTAATGAAAGGAGAAACTGTATATATACAGTATGTTATCAGTACAGATGAACTGACGGCTTGTATTGGAGTTTGACTGATCATCTCAACCCCCATAAGTTTTATAGTAATGAAAGAAGCTACTAAACATCCACAGTGAAGTCTTGCTCTAAATTATCAGCCACAGCAGTGTCATCCCATGTTTGTAGATGTTGCAGAGGAGTGCAGAATGCTGTCTGGTGTCAGTGAAGGGGAAATTAGGCCTGACACAAAATGATCTCTCCTCCACGCTTCGCCAAATCAGATTTGAAACTAATACTGAGGGACAGACGAGTCGATCTGCAGTGCAGTAGACTTCTATGAAAGTATCCAGCTGCTCCATAAATTCAGTTTGTCCTCATCCTACTTCTCTCAGTGCCTCATACCTGCACTTAAGAAATAGAAATCTAACTTCATTGCTTGTATCACAAATAATAATATCCTTAGACGTGCTAAGATCAATATTTTCAAAGCATTAATATGGCAGCAAACAACTACTGTCTACGTAAAGATATAGTGGAATAATGTCTGACCCGAGCAGAGAATGACGTCTCACACTCTGTGTGTGTTGTAATTCAAGCTTCCCCATGCTTTGTTGACATACCCAGGCTGGCGGGGGATGCTTTCAGTGCATGTGGGCATGCCCCGCTGGCTAGCTCTCGGCCGCCGCTCTGCACGGTGGTTACAGCTGGTAACGGCATCTTAATTGACAGCATTGCCACAGAAGCGTAGCACCCGATCTCTGGTTCCCCCTCAGTGAAACACTTGAAGCTCTGTCTGGAGTTTTGTCGTCGTTTGCCCTGTTGGTGCTGTCAGCGCTATTAGCTGCAAGCTGATGGCTCTCCTTCGCCATGTTGAGAGGCAATAGAAATGCTCCCAAACCCAAATTCAGCGCCTTTTAAATAATTCAAAAACCTTTAAACCTTACGTGTTGATTGACTTTCCAAGGGTCCAGGAAAATGTCTTCAAACAGGTTATCCAAACAATAGTCAGAAACCCAGAGATGTTAAAAAATACAATGTTCAAATCCTCATAAATTAGAGTTGGATGAATTCTAATCATTTTTTTAGCACAATCTGCTCAAATTATTGTGTCCCAGTACTTTATGACCGAATAACTGAGATTCCCATCATATAGCTATACTTTGTGTTCAGTGCTGCTTACAAATGTTAGCATGTTAACAATAATCTAAGATGGTGAGCATCGTAAATTTTCAATCAGTTTGTTATCTGAAATGGATTGAGGTATACATTTTAGCTAATAAGATACACCCAGTTGCAATGATGCCTCTGTGATGTTTTTTTAATGCTTAACTTAAGTCTCCTCAGCTTGGCTTCAAGTCTTTTGCTGCATGTTTTAGGGAACACTTCATTATCCGTCTGCTTTTGCCACAGCCATCATGTCACTTCACTTTTTGTCTCCTCTTTTCATCTCGTCCTCCACCTGTTTGGAGGCTTGTTTATGTTTACCTGTCTGTTTTTGCAAGACGGCTGTGTTTGTTCACAGCTCGCCATCCACCCACCTCGCCTCACTCCTCTCTATTTTTCACCTCTACCTGTCCTTCTTCTTTTTTCACTCAGTTCCCTTTCTGTCATTTTCTATCTCCCTCCTGCTTTGCTCCCTGCGCTGGTGACAAATGTGCTTGTTTGGAGGTTAGAGAAACGTCTTTATTCCACACTTGGCTGTGTCATTACATTTAACCCAGTTTCATTTTTATTCGGCTTTTTGAACCAGAGGAAGAGGCTGTTCTCTAGTGCTTTCACCGACAGTGTTATAGAGACACGGGGTGTAATTCCTGTACAACCTCTCATTTCTTCTCTCACCCAGAGGAGGGAGAGAGGCAGGTGGAGGTGGTGAGGAGGCGTAAGTTTGCGTTGACCTACCCTCCCTCCTCTCCTTCAGAGAGACATCTGTTAGTAGATTGCTCTGTGGCAAAAGAAAGAGGAAAGGGAAATGCTTCGCCTGGGTGGAAAGGATGCACCATTTATTTCCTGCAGGAATTAAATGGGTTGTGGATAGTGTTTGTCTATGTAAGAGACTTTCACTCCTCCCCATCTGCTTTTCTTGAGTGCTGATTTTTCATGGCAGCCATCTGTGTGTTGTCAGGCAATGTGAGAGCTGGAGAAGAGGTCAGTGTCTCCATTGATAAGGCTGGTTGCCTTGTATCACTGAATGATATGCTCGTCAACTCAAACCATTTCTTTTCTTACTTTACTATCTGTGTGACTGTGCCGCTGCTCTGTCTCGTCCCACGCCCTCTCTATCGTCTCTGCTTGTGTGACTCTATGATCTGCCAGATATGATCATCTAGCACACAAAACAAGGGTCGATCTAGCATGGTTGAATGTAAAGTGGCAGAATAGCCGTTTCTAAACCAAGGAAAGTACGATTTCCCCGAACGTAGCTTATATTCTTTATTTTTAGCCATGCTAGTTAAGTGTTAGTAGGGATGAATGGTGGTCTGTTATTCTAGCTCTTTGGTCCACACTGAATTATCTCAACAACTACTGGAGGGATTGAAATTTTGCTCTGAATCCTACTGACTTTTTGGTGATCCTCTGACTTTTCCTCCAGCACCATCATGTGGTTCATATTTGTGGTATTGAGTGAAATGTCTCAACAGCTAATGGATGGATTGCCATGAAATTTGTTACAGACATTAATGAGGATGAACTGTTAAAATACTGGTCATCCTTTAACATTTACTTAATAATTCAATACTTCATTTAGCCTTGAGCATGGCTGCAAAGTCTTGTTTATATTATCCTCCCTGAAGAGGATCCTGTTAGGTCCAAACTGGTTGATGTTTTAAATGATACACCAGACTAAATAAAGACCTCTTAATTTACCCTCTCCATGCTCTGCCTTAGAGCGCCTGCTTATTTTCTGTGATCATTTTTTCAGCTTCAAAAGCATCTTAAGTTTCCCTGGATTTACTGCATGAGAAAACTGATTGAGTACATCTTGGCCTCTGCTTCTTTTTATGTAAAGTAAACTAAAAGATACATTTTTAACAAGGCTATATAATAATGAGGAAATCAACTTGGAAATTGACCAAATTGTCCCACTTCTGCATTGATAACAGGCTGGTTTTTCATGGTTTACTTGAAACAAGTTTCTTGCGTTTCCTTTAGACACCACTGCTTCTACATCCCATTAGCTGTAATTTAAAGAAACAGAAACTGTGAAACACTAAATTTTAGATTGTTTTATCACGCTTAGTGCAATTTTTGTAAACAAGTCATAGTTAACAGAAGAAATGGCAATTTTTACTTTGTTTTTTTCTCCTGTAAAGTGCTAACGCACAGCATTGAAACTAATATGAATCTATCGGCCTGTCTGTGCCCTGATTAAACTTGCTATTCTCATTTACACTCACAGAAGACCTGCAGCTGTTGTTAGAAAAGGCTCAATGTTATTGGGCTAAACTGTCAGCTGAAAGTCCATTACTGGAACAATAACAATAAATTAAATTTTCTCATTTAACAGAGACTAATATATCAGCCTCCAGTTTATGAAGAGCATCCCTAATGCCTGTCTTTTATAGCAGACACTGTGGCACTGAGGCAACTCAAAATCATCCCATTTATTTATATATTTAAGTCTCCTCTCTGCGTATCTGTTTAGGTTTCTCTCAGTTTGTGCCTGCAGTAGGTTGAGCTGTGATGAAACCATACATGCATGGTGACACATACAAAGACAGAAAATTTGCGCAGGGGTTTAATTTCTGAATGTGAAATGATCTTGAGCCGGAGGAATCAAGGTCACAGTATGTCCCACTTTGTTTGCCTCCGAGCTGATTTCAGCCGAGCGTTTAGTTGGAACCAGATGGAGAATGCTGGACGTCAGCTACTTCTATACGTCCCACCGTGGCTGCTATCCACATGGGGTCCCAGTGCACACCTCTCTCTGTTGTTGTGTTTCTGCATTGTGCTGTGTCACAACAGTGAGGGTTAAAACAAAATTGCTAATTAGCTCTGATGTACAGTATGTTTCAATATGGCGCACCAGGCTTCTGTCATCTTTCACCATCACAGTGTGTCTGTTTTAATCTGTTTCCCCCCTCTGCTCCTCTGAAAACCATCTGGTGGTTCGGTCAGGATCACTGCCCCCCTGCATAGGTATTTATTATTTTGCCATGAAAACCTGCCCAGATGGCATTTATCGGCAGTGGACTGGTGACCTTTAGAAATCTCACTTCACTGATTGGCTGTGTGTTTAAGGAGAGACACTACTACAGGTGAATAGGGTAGACATTTTAACTAATAGATATCACCATGAAACTTTCCCAGTTGATTACTTATATTAAGACTAAGATTATTTGTTGAGACATTATCTAATGCTAACCTTTGGTGAATTCATGTGAAGTCTACACAAGCAAATGGAGAAAAAATATGCAGGCTTAAAATTGATCAGTACATGAAGAAAACAGTGTGTTTGCCTGCAGTGTCTCTTCTTAAATTCCACTTTGGTTTGTTTTATTTATGCTCTACATTTTCTGCAGCTCTTTGCAATATATAGACTTAACATAAATATCATGATCAATCAAATGAGATATTGTGTATAATTTTTGTTATGTTCATATCAAGATATATGTCTTCTCTTTTCTTGGTCTACAAAACTGCATTACACTATAGAGTGAAGCTATACGGTGAATCAATGAACTGTTTTCATTTGTTTTCCCCAAATTTTACTTTCAGAATATTTAAATATTCAAAATGCCTACAGAAATTACAAATAATTATTGCTAAAGTATTGTTTAGATATTTTATAAATATTACACTTGAGCAATAAATTGAATTTACTGACATTATGAATTTCTCACAGATTCACTAAATAAATCTGTATATCTATACTGATGCCAGAAGTTCAGTCCAGAAGTCAACAATCTTTTGGTGAACACTGTATTAATCCAGGTCATAAAAACATTCCTTGTCTGATATTTTCTGTATTAAGTACCACATGTTGACAAGGTTGTCCTTGGTAAAACATCTTGTGCTTTACATGAGACAAACCTTGTCATGCTATGTAAAACAAAAACTTTATTAGCGTGCTTTGATTCATTCATTGAAACTATCACAGGATGTGATCACATGTATTGTCACTCTAATATTCCACTGAAAATCAGACAGTAATACTGAATTATCAGCGAGCTTTGTTCTATAGTACTTCTTTCCTTCTGTCCTGTATTTCTCTCCCGTCCCGAGCTGCTCTGCCAAACAGAAAGCTGTCTGCCGGGACCTCCAGTCCCACCGCTGAGATAATTAACAAGGTGTGAGGGGTGTGTGTGTGTATCTGTGTTTTTCTGTGTGTGTTGCTTCGGTCTAATGCCAGGTCACCAGGTCGGCTGAGTTTGTGCCAATGCATGGAAAGCAGTGTTGACAACACACCCTGTAAGAGAGCAGCTCTGTGGAGCAGCATTATGGATTCTCTTGGACAGGGCAGGACCACATCCCAGTGCTTTTGCGTGTGTGCGTATTGGTTTCTGTGTGTGTGCAGGGGTCCTGAAGGTGTATGCTCAGCTGTTCCCCCGGTGTATTCCCTCCTGAACATAAGCCAATTAAAAAGTCCACTCAGTCATGGAAATGCTGCAGTCATGACATCTCAACCTTCAAAAAGAGACATGTTGTGTTCCTTCGTGCTTTTGTTATGCCTCCGTGCCAGTGATAGCCATGACCGGAGGCGTTATGTTTGTCCATACGTCCCTACCATTCTTGTGAACGCAATATCTCAGAAACACCTTGAGTGGATTTCTTCAAATTTGGCACAAATGTCCTCCTAGATTCAAGGATGAGCTGATTAGATTTTGGTGGTCAAAGGGCAAAAGTCGCTGTGACCTCATGTCCTCCCATTGTTGTGAAAGCAATGGGTGCATTTCAGATGACATACTTTTTGTTTCTACTTTCAGTACACACCGCAGCTGCCCTCACAAAATACATACTGTTGCATGCAGTATGCATACAAGTGGGACTTCAACTGGATGCAGTAGGACATGCCAGTATTTTTGGCATACTGCATTTTACATACATACTGCTGTGTGTATGGGGACATAGTAAATCTTTTACTTTCATACTAAATAGTAGGGTAGTATCGGTACTGGAACGCACATGATATCTTAGCAATGCCTTGAGTGAATTTCTTCAAATTTGGCACAAATGTCCACTTGGACTCGAGGATGAAGTGATTCGATTTTGGTGGTCAAAGGTCAGATTTTACCGTGACCTCACAGAACACATATCTCAAGAACGAAAGAAGACATGAATGTAAACTGCAACTTGACTGGCACAGTCACAAGCATACAAGCGTGAGGCTGATAGCTTAAAAGTGAGCTCCAACATAATGTCCTAAATAGTAAAATAGTATCAAAATATTTGTATTAAATCCACAAAAACCTCTAAAATCTAAGAATGACTCTTAGTTGTTGTGTAATCCATTGTGATATGGCTTCTGTTGGCTTAAAATGTTGTAATGTATTGTTAGCAAAAAGTAAAGGATGCATATCTGTAACATTTTTTTACGCAAAGCTGAACTTGCCGACTGCTGATCGTAGCAGTGACATGTCAAACCAAACTCTTCCTTTTGAAACTATTCATACAACAAAATTATAGTTTTATTTCAGTAGTATGAAATTGTGTAATGAGTTGTGTAATGTGGGTCCTTATTTTTTTTTTTTTAGTGCAAAGCAGTTACTGTTGTTTTTGCACTCATAAATAAATAAATAAATAAATATATATATATATATATATATATATATATATATATATATATATATATATATATATATATATATATAAATGTAATTATATAAATAATATATATATATATATATATATATATAAAATATATACTCTGCAATTTTTTTCCACCATATATTGTAGCTTTTGTACAATAAGTGGTTGCTGGATAGAAACAAGTATGTGAATGTAGTATTATTCAGTCAGACAATGTGGTCACAATGTGTGTGAGCTGATCAACAGCAGCATGTGACGGAAGGTGGCTCAGCCAATCAGAGCCGAGCGCTGCAGCCTCCGGTTCCACAAGCTGTGATCATCTCCTCGGAGGCTACCTCCGCCTCGTTCCCTCCTCCATCGATTTATCTCTTCTCCCCTGTATCCCCCCTCTCTCCTCCCCCATCTCCCATGTCACTACTCCCCCCTGCTTCCTTCCTCAGCTCCCTCCATCCTCTGAGTTTATCCTTTTGAAGTCATTTGTTAAGCTCTCCTCTGTCCTCCCTCTGGACCTCTCTTCCTGCTCTGAAGGTGTCCAGAGAGTTTTTATAAAGTCAGGACTCTCTGGAAGCTTGTTTATGTGTAATTTGCTGAGACTTTAATGGTGCGGTTTGAGGGCAGAGAAAAGGCTGAACATAAACATTTTACAGATTGTTGTAAGGAACCCAAAAGGCATCCTCAGGTTATTCTCGAGTATTAGTCTCACCTCCCCCTCTAACGCTTATTGTTCTCCACCTCCTTTATAGGTTGCTGTGAATCTCTGAGTGAAGATGGCCTTTAAGAGCAACTTCTGGGTAAGTGTGACCACCTGGAAATGACTCAATATAATGATGGAGATGATGCAGACAGACACATGCCTATGATGGCTACACTGATTACACCTTGAGCCACTTGTTCACCTGTTAACAACTGAATCACAGCCATGAGTCACTGAGCTTTTCATTTATATTCTCAGACAAGCATTCCTGCTGCTCGTCAGGTACGCACAGGAAGCGCTGGCTGTCTCCCTCCTCCGCTCACTCGCAAATTATAGAGATTGATTTTCTATTCAGAAATCTTACAATAGCATTTTCTGCAGCATGTAGAGCAGTGCCATTCAGATTATTATTGTAGTCAGAAGTAATGTCACATTCTGCTGTGTTAATATTGTGAAATGGTATTTTCTGTGGGGATGCACCGGTATTGATACCGATCGGAAAATGTATATCTATGTATTTATGTATTACATTTAGTTTTACAAAGTTAATGCAATGTTTAAGTCTAGCCTGATGTCTTACATGTAAAAGAATGATCCCAGTCACTTCTACTTAATGAGGCATACAGCTTATTAAATAATAACAATCCATCCATCCATCTGTCTGCCACCTACTTCTGCCGTTAGGGGTCGCGGGGGGATAAAGCCAATCCCAGCTGACATTGACTGAAGGTGGGCTACGCCCTGGACAGGCCACCAGTCCATCACCAGGCTGACACTTAGAGACAGACAACCATTCACACTCACATTCATGTCTTTGGGCAATTTAGAGTCATCAGCCTGCATGTCTTTGTACTGTGGGAGGAAGCTGGAGAACCTGGAGAAAACCCACACTAACACAGGGAGAACATGTAAACTCCACACAGAAGGACTACAAGCCGAATTCGAACCTGCGACCAACCTTGCTGTGAGGTGACAGTGCAGCCCCTAATTAATAATAATAATGAACTTATATTATTTTGAAATGCAGTGAAACCTCAAGGTGCTTCACACAAAGAGTAAAAGAATCACAATACAATGTTAAGACAATTTACACAAGAAACATGCAATTAAAAGCATCAAAATATCTTATCTTATCTTAAAATAAGGAAGATAAAATTATAGACAGATTATTTCCTGTTAAAAGCAAATAAAAATCATAGTAATTATAAAACCCTAGGGGAAAGCTAAGAGGAACAGGTTAGTAATTAAAGCTGGTATCGGATTGGTTCTCTGTATCGGCCAATACCCAAAGCCCAGGTATCAGTATCAGGACTGAAAAAGTCGAATCAGTGCATCCCTAATTTTCTGAAGCAAAGGCTTTAACCTTGTTGTTACTAGCTATCATTTCAGAAATCCTTTAAGCTCAAGTCTTTATACTCCTGTGGTTCCTAATGTGGAAAATTGTCATTAGGGCCAAACTGGAGTTTCAGTACCAGTACCATAACAGTGCTTTTTTTCTTGCCAAATTTGTCAAACCAAATTAAAATATAGTCCAAAGTTAGAAACGGTTCTTGATTTAAATCAGGAAATATCTGATCAGAGAAGACATAAACAAACCTTTAGGTGTATTCAGACAGCAACATTTACCGCTGGACCTTTTGTGTTTATTTGCCTCAAACAGTCAGTGTACCAACTGTACAGTTGTTAGGTGTAAGCTAGCTAGAAACAGATGCACTTATATATGTATGTGGGAGTTAGGGCTGCTCCCTCTTAGTCATTTAGTCGACTAATCGGTCGTTTTGGTCAACTAAGAGTTCATTTTCAAGAGGCATTTTTTATGCTTTTTTCATGCCGAAGGACTTATTTCTAAGAAACTTATGAGCACATCTCTGGTAAACACACAATTTATAGTGGTGCTTTTGTGTGATTCTTTGAGTTTTAGAGATCTGTCGATTAAATCACCTGATTGATAACTAAGACTATCTTCAGTCTAGGACAGCCCTAGTATAAGTTTACGTTATTACCTTTGTGTGTTTGCGTTAAGCTCGGCCTCTGACTGACCTTAGAAACTCCAGCTCTTTCTCTCCACTCTCCATTTTCTCTTTTGTCTCTGTACATTTATGAAGCAGATTCACGAAGCCTGGGGGTAATTTTGTGCTCAGGTTGAGAGAGTTTCAACTCATCAGGAACCGGGAGATTTCATCTATCTATTGACTTTGGATGCTGCCTGTAAAATTAGCTTCATGTTCTGTCTGAACATATATTATTCTCTGACAATGCATTCAGTGTCATCTTGCCAATGCATGACACTATTTGATCCTCATGTATACAATATATTTATCATTGGAAATAGATTAACAACATAAAATTATGACAAATATTGTCCAGAAACTTCACAGGTACTGCATTCAGCATAAAAATATGCTCAAATCATAACATGGCAAACTGCAGCCCAACAGGCAACTACAGCTGTCAGCGTGTTGACTTGACTAAAGTGGGCATGTCTGTAAAGAGAGACTGGTGAGTATCCATAGAACCCATTTTCATTCCCATATCTTGAGGTCAGAGGTCTAGGGCCATGCCAGTTTTTCCTCGCCAAAATTGAGTTTGGAGCATTATTTATCTTCCTCCACAAAGAGCTATTATGACATGGTATCAATGGATTCTAGGATTCAGGTTTTCTAGTTTCATATGATACCAGTATCTTCACTCTAGCTTTAAATCTGAGCCCACTATGACCTCCAAAATATTGATTTTGTTAATGCGTGAGTGCTGCCAAAACAAATTTGCGTTAACACCTTATTACTGCGTTAACTTTGACAGCCCTAATTAATTCTCTAATGCAATACAAACCTCTCAAAGATAGGTTTTGTAATATTATGTTAGAATGCTTTAGATTAATAAGCTGCTAAATCAATATTGCAATAATATTTAATTATGGAATTATTTTGCTTAATTTGTGCTGTAATTAATTAATAGCCTCATTAGCAACTTTCTACAGAAGTGTGAAGTGGAGAAGGGAAATCTCTCTTTCACCGCCCAACAGCACCCTCACCCCACAGTGATTTTGTCTCTTTCTCTCCCTCATCTTCTTCTCCTTCCTCACTTTCCCCTCTCTGCTCCGTCTGTGCACACCTGGTACATCTATTTCAGGTGTGCCCTACTTCTACCTTGCCTCATCACACTTGAAAAAAATCCTCAGTAATATTTTAGCAGTTGAACTATAATATACAAAAGAGTATTAATTCAGACACAGAAATGATATACAGGTTGCACATTTAATCGGGAGTGTTTTACAACAATTAAGGTTCTTATACAATATATTTTTTGCCCTTGTTGAACTCCAGGTTATTATACTTGTGGCAAAGATGAGTTCTCTGTCCATCTGTCAATGTCTGCTTCGAGCATCTTAAAATTAAGCTGATTAAGTGGAGGTGGTTATGATTCAAGCATTAAACAAAACAGTGGTGCTCAGAACTCTTGGCTTATGGATGCATGTACATTTCAATGGATGAATAGTACTGTGAGCTTAGTAATTGTAGCCTGTTTGTGCTGTTTTGATCCTTGGATATTGCAGTCTTTGTGCTGTGGGCAGAGCGGCAGACAAGCAGGTCTGCAGGCACAGAGGCTAGTGGAAACAGCAAGAAAATGAGAGCAAACAGGCAGCAGGGAGGGAAGCAAACAGACATGCAGCAGAATTTTAGCCAGGCAGGAAGACGAGGTCGGAGAACTGCTTCTTTATCACAGAGAACATTAAATTTTAGGTTTTGTCACAGCACAAAGTGCTCTGAAATACAGCTACATTTTCTTGATCATTTAAGCTATTATGTGTTATTTGTGTGCCTGCGTGTGTTTAAATATTCATGTTTCCCACCCAGCTTGCCTTCAGACACAAATAGCCGTGTAATACAAATCAACCCTTCAGTTAATTGGACACACACAGGCACTTGGGAACAAGGAGCACACACACAGAGCCTCGTCTTGTTTGGCTCAAGAACATTCACAGCCCCTCACAAAGCCTCCGCATGCACAGCACGCTGTCCTTTCCTATTAACTGTATAAGAGCTGCGGTCATGGCCCACGGGGGGACCATCGGCTATAATTAAGTACTTCCTTAGTAATTTAAGGCACCGTTAAGTCTTACGAATAGAATTTATTTATAACGATTGGCTTAGTTGTTCTTAGAATTTTATGCTGCACATCAGAGTTTCCTCGTGAGTGGTGATGGAAAAGAGTTGTTGTTTTTTTCATGTATGGTCGAAGAAAATGTCTTTCACAGCCTCTGTGATGCTTACTGTTGTTATCTCTGTCCCTTAAAATGGTCTTCGTCAAAAAAGGATAACCAACCAATAAAAGGGGGCAAATATCCAGGGCACTGGGTTCTTAAGGGCTCCGAAGGCCCCAAGTTTACTGTGGGGTAATTTGATAGCCTGGAAATATGTGAATATGCACATTATTAGGCCTTGTGTCGTGTTGTACTGGATAAAGAGCAGTGACCTCTGTAACGCATTCTGTATCTTGACACTTCTGTTCCTCAATATAGTCAAAAAATAACTGTACATTTATATGTAAATGTGTAAAAAGTATGGCTGTGAAATTATTAAAATATTTAATCATGATTAACCACACATTTTTATCTGTTCAAAACGTACCTTACAGGGAGATTTGTTAGTTACTCTTATCAATATGGGAGGGGGCAAATATGCATCTTTGCGCAAAAATCAATTAAGACCATAAAGCAATGCCAAATATTGTCCCTCACAGATGCTTCATTTTGCATAAATAAATGTTTGCAAGGTTATTTGGTCACGTCCGCCATTCTTCATTCTTGGATGTGTTTATACAGCCGTTGCTCAACATGCTGCATCTTTAGTGATACCTCACAAAGCAGATAACGGCGCACACTCTGACATTACAGCTGAAAACTCCATTTTCAGGGTCTACAGGACAACACAAAAACAGGGTTTCTGAAAATCCTCGGTTTTGATTTGTTTAGCGATTCAAATAAGTCTGGGGTCTTGTCCATTAGCGGCTGGTCATTTGTTTCCCCATTCTGACTGTTTTGACTCAACTTTAACAACAAACTACATAATCCAAACCTGCTTAGAATTAGTACATAGCTTGGGATAGAGTGGTGCAAGGATGACATATTTTTGTAGACCCACCAGGAAGTTAGCATTGCCCTAGGTTCCCTCCACAAAAAGCCAGTGCGATTTTTCCACTGGATTTTTGGTTATTGTATAAAATAAGCTCTGTGGCAAACACATTTGATACTTACATGTTTTGTTCAGCAAGATAATCTTGAACACCATTTTTATGATTTTTGAAGTGTGAACCCCAGAGTTAAAAAGCTAACGTTAGGCTATAAATGCAGCACAGTCATGTGAACGTGACTATACACAAGGAGGCTGTAAAGGTGGACGTGCCGGCGTGATGATGTTTAGTAGCCTCATTTAGCCGCTTGTTAACAACTACCTTTTTAAAGACACGTAAAAGCTTCAAAATCCATGAGTGAGATATTTACTGACGTTTTTAATATTGTAGAACAAAACTTTAACATATCTGAAGCTTGTGTTAACCACAGACCTTATTTCTGTTATCTAACTAAAACCCATTCACTTCTAAATGATAACTCATTTCTGGCAAAAAGGGTGAAAAGACACGTCACAGGCCATTGTTGCTTCATATCTTTGGGATTCAACTCTTGCACAGTAAAATCTGGTCTGCACTCGCCAAAATTGAGCCAATAGTAAAGCACAACCGCAGCTCCAGTTACACTGTGCATGTGTTATACAGCCTTTTTCAATAAGCCTCGGCTCCGCATGCACCGCTCAGTTGTCATGCTTCTATGGTCACAATCAATGTGAAGCTCTCTCTTCCACAGAAACTCAGTGAGATTTTTTTTAAAGAATCCCTTTGCTTTAAATAAGAGAATAAAGGGAATAACTTTTTTTTTTGATTGGGACACCATTATGCATTTGTGCCTGGACTGCTTCACGCCTCTTGTGGTGGGATTTTAGTTGATGGAAATTAAAGCCACACAACTGAAAAATGGATCCATTATTAAGGTGACCTGTAGAAAGGTCTTTAATAATTTTCCCATCTCTCCGCTCAGTACAGACTATGTATTCTCTCTGTTCAGTGGTGAGTAAACCGTAAAAAGTCCTTGTGAGTCTGCACAACATCCAAGGGGATTTAAATGAACTTTTTCTCAAAAAGTAAAGATCAGCAAACCGATATGTTTTGAGGCTTTACAGTATACAGTATTTTTTTTCCATCTTCACTTCATAGAAACAGCTCCTTCTGTGTACATAGAAACACAAACAACACCCAGTGGGTTTTTTATTACTGCCTGCTTCTCTGTTTAATAATGCCAACGTTGTCCTCTCATCACTTTGAGTCATGGGATTTTTCTTTCGAGGTGAAGAACAGTAAACACACAGTGTGAAACTTTTCTCTCCTCCCCATGTGTCCCTCCCTCTCTTTCCTCTGCCTCTTCTCTAATTTTATCTCTCCTCCTCTCCTCCTCTGCCCTTTATATCCACCCTTTTCATTCTCGGTTCCTCACGAATCTGTTCTGTGCCAAGTTAGATTAAGAGCAAAGATAGAAATCAATACAAGGGTTACTATATAGTTTTTCCTGTTCCAGAGTGTGAAAAAGAAAGAGGGAGTATAACGAGTGAAATAGGACACTTTCATCATGAAGGACTTGTGGACAGCCTGCAGAGGCTTTAATTTGTCAGCTATCATGATAACTATATAATGATATATATCAATGTCATTCACATTATCACCATTTAAAATTACAGATGATAAGTACATCTCTTCAGGAACTTCTTCATATTGTGTCCAAACACACATTAAATATTGTGTTTCAACCATAACTCTACACAAGCCTTGCCGTTGTTGTTGAATTTTGCACTCAATTTTGCATTCTTGCTCCAGCAGCGGACATCTTAATAGGTGGTGCATTGTTTGTGGTTCTGTACCACATTCACAGGATACAACTTCACTGTCCAGGTGTCCCCATTTCTTCAGAGAGACTTTACCATGACCAATACCAGATCTTAACCAGTTGAGGCATTTCCATTCCACCAGGTTGGAGCTCTTATTTGGCGCTTAAGGACATGGTTGTTGTCGTTGGAAAGTTGGTTAGCCTCTCTTCTGATAACTCTGCTACCTTCTGTTCTACAAGGTTCAACTTAAATCCAGGAAGCTTTTCCTGGATTTAAGCCGCCTCTTTGCTGGTTCATGACTGAATGGGGGTGTTGCACATCTGTGGTCTAGCACTGCCGTTCTCTACTACTTGCTGCATTGCGGCCCTGTGCCTGATGTATAGGCTGTCTGTTGATGCAGGTTTAAGACATCCTGTGACTAGACGGCAGGTAGCGTTGAACTATCCGTATTGTCGATTCCTCCTCCTCCGAAACACAGCAGGCAAAATAAAAACCAGCAGAGGTGAATTTCTCAGACCGGCCCACACAGCAAATTAGTTTAGAGCCATCAATGATGACAGGCTGCTGCTACCTGCTCCTGATGTTATTGACACCTCTCTGCTGTTGGACCGTTCGGTCTGCTCGACCTGCCCAGTCAGCAGAAAAGTTTCTGTGAGTCAGCAAAACTCACAGCAACACTGACAGAGCGGTCAGTCGGCTGTCTGGATGGCTTTGTGATATACTGTCTGATGCAGAGCTGGAATGTTTTCAGCTGTGCTTTTGATAGCCTCCTGATATATGGCATCTACATTGTGTGGAGTACAGAGCTGGATCATTTTTGCAATCCGTATTTTATCCATTTTATGTATACTTTAAATTTGGTGTGACAAAGTAAATTTGATGTCATTCACCTGTGACAGTTTTGACTAAAAACAAAAATACTTTTTAGTTATGTAGGGTGGTAGTGTCAAACATATCAAAGCATTCATATATATCAATCCTGAATCTTTAAAATGTTTTTTTGTTCCCCACATTATCAATACACGGGTAACAGCATCCTTTCTGCTCTTTCCTGTCTCTGCCAGTGACCATCAATACTGTGTACATTTTTACCAGTGGTATCAAGACCTATTAAATCTTGATATTTTTCAAGGTATTTTTACCAAAGTTAAAGACGGAAGTTTATTTTGAAAATACTGGAGAGGAAATTGACGTGTGTCACGTGTTGCTGGACATTCATTGGAAAAGGCACAAAAAATGAGGAATAACTTTTCGTCAGATATCACATGAACCATGTATGAGGATTCGTTGACCAGATTGATCGACTGATTCAACTCTGGTTTGAAATGCAGACAAAGAAATAAGTCACAAGTTCTACGTACAAGTACAGGTGCATCTAAAAAAATGAGATAATCGTGAAAAAGTTCAATATTCTTCAGTTATTTAAGAAAGTGAAAATTTAATATATACTAGACTGATTACACATAAACTAAATATTTCAAGCATCTTTTCATTTTAATATATATATGTAATATTAATAATATATATTTAATATGGATAATTACAGTCTACAGCTTAAAAAAAGAAAGAAAAAGGTATGTCAATATTAGAATATTTCATAAAATCAATAAAAAAAAAGGATTTACAAAACAGAAATGTCCAGCTTCTGAAAAGTATATGCATTTATTCACTCTATACACTCTACAGCACCTTTTCCTACCACACTTTTCCCTTCCATTCAAATTATATATATATATATATATATATATATATATATATATATATATATATATATATATATATATATATATATATATATATATATATATATATATATATATATATATATAGATATAGATAGATATATATATATATATATAGATATAGATATAGATATAGATAGATAGATATAGATATAGATAGATATATATAGATATAGATAGATATATATATAGATATAGATAGATAGATACAGCAGTCTGCAAACCGTCAGCTCCTTCAGCGATGACCTTCTGTGGCAACCCCTCCTTGTGGAGGGTGTTGATGATTGTCTTCTGGACACATGTCGCGTCAGCTGCCTTCCACATGATTGTGGTTGCATGTACTGAACTAGACCGAGAGTCACAGGGTATTTACACTGTAGGAATACTAGTTTAATGATATTATATTAATATTATGAGATACCTTTTTCTTTATTTATTGAACTGGGGGCTGTAATTATTGAAATTAAAATGAAAATCCTTGAAACATTTTAGTTTATGTGCAGTAAGTCTGGACTATATTACCTTTTCACTCAAATAGCTGATGAAGAATATTGAAGTTTTTCACGATATTCTAAGTTTTGAGATGCACCTGTATATAAGAAACATGCAAATATCTCAGAGCGACCACCGTGCTCATTGGCCTATGTGCAACCCAGTGAAGCATAAATCCAGCTTAGTCTTTCCTCTTGTTCTGGTCAGTTCTGCTCTGTTCTGCTCAGTACCTTAGTTTCATATGACTGAAGGGCCGTATTACAGAGCAGGAATATCCTCAGACTCTGGATCCAGTCTCAGACGGACTGTAAGGGCAGATCTGACAAGTAGCCAGAACTAAAGACGCTGCTGTGGAGAATGAAACACTGGATTATAAAGCCTGAGCCAAGCAGTTCACTTTCTTAGTCACACATGTTGAAATTAGAAGAAAAAAATTCAATCCAGCAAAAAATAGAAGTAGAAGAAGCAACTTTTGTCATTGGAAATGGGAAGTGGTGGAAGAAGTACTCTGATCTTTTACTAAAGTAAAAGTAGCAATATTTACAAGTGCTGCATTCAGAGTTTGACTTGAAGGAACAGTGTGTAACATTTAGGGGGATACATTGGCAGAAATGGAATATAACATTAAGTACTAGCATCAAAGCATACTTAAAGTACCAAGAGTAAAAGTACTGTAACTTTATGCAGAATGGCCTATTTCAGAATAATGTATGTTATATTATTGAATTACAGGTATTTCTGTATTAATATGTGCATTACAAAGTAATTTACGACCCACAAAGTAACTAAATGGATCACATACATGTAATGGAGTAAAAAGTGCAATAATTTCCTGTAGTGGTCTACTACCAAATAGCATAAAAGTTGCATAAAATAGAAATACTCTAAATACCTGAAAATTGTACTTGAATACAGTCCTTGAGTAAATGTACTTAATTACTTTCCACCACTGAGAATGGGTTAGGGTTTAGATAAACTACTTGTAATCCTGAGATCACAGTGTAGCATCTTTAGTATGCTGGGACGACCAAGCATTTTCTGACGATGAATAATTAGAGTTTTTAATACAATAAAAAACAATCGGTTAGATTAACAAGTGTCACCTTTGTTTGTGCTGCAGTCAGCTAGTTTACTGGCTCACATACTATCCTTCAAAAACGGGTTATGCAGGTTTTTTTTTTTATATCCAGCGTTTATTTACTCTGGATGTTGTAGAAAAGATGTGGAACCTGTTTCCTAATTTGGTTTGGATATGCTTGTGCTTGTTTGTTGGTGGTCTGCACCTGGCTTTGTGTGTTCTCAGAGTTAGAGTACATACTGTCCTAATCCATCCGGTCTGATTTTATGGTACTCACACTACTCTTTTTAGAGGGGTCTTTTTTGTAGTTACGTTTGTCTTTTTTCATTTTTACACGGCTGTGTATGCCTGAAATTTCACAAAACCAAGAACGGGGCGGCAGTAGCTCAGTCTGTAGGGAGTTGGCTTGGGAACCGGAGGGTCACCGGTTCAAGTCCCGCCATGGACCAAGAACTGAGTGTGAACTGGTAGCTGGAGAGGTGCCAGTTTACCTCTTGAGCACTGCCGAGGTGCCCCTGAGCAAGGCACCAAACCCCCAACTGCTCGGGGCGCTTGTCAGGAGCAGCCCCATCACTCTGACATCTCTCCATTGTTGCATGTTTGTGCATGTGTGTGTTCGGGTCTGCATGTACCGTGTATAAGTTAACAACAGAGTGAAAAAATTGAATTTCCCCTCGTGGGACTAATAAAGGACTATCTTCTTCTTCTTCTTCTTAATGAGTTCGTCCAGTCGTGGGTTCATGCTGATGTCTGAGTGAAAGACAGCTGTCAATCTGTTATTCAGTTTATTTGAAAACAAATGCTAAAAGTCTTCTTAGCACAATAAGTAAAGCAAAATCTATGGGCTGATGGTGCTCGGTTCTAGGCCTTTAGGTATAACAGAGACAGTATTGCTTTGCTCAACTAGAACCTGTTTTTTTGGTAAAATGTTTATAGCGGTCAAGTACATTTAGTTCATGAGGACACTTCAGCTGAGATGCCTTGTCGCCTTCTAATCCTTCACTTTTTCTGTCCTTTCATGGTTGACTGCACAACTCAGACTTTTAAGGTAAACATGCAGATGAAGATACTCTGTTTGTTATAGTGAAGCAGGCCCTGCAGTGCAGAGTTTAGTTCAGCCCAGGAGGTTTCCTCGCTGTCTGTAATTAGTTTCGTATAAGCCTGAGGGGAAGTCTGAAGATACATCTAATTAGATTCAAGTGAGAGCAGTTAGAAAGGAAAAAACTCTGGAGGAGCATAAAACACACACACACATACACGTAACACGATGATTGGCGAATACTGTGTGCCAAAGATACTGTAATCTTAGGAAAGATTTGGAGGCCTTTTTCTGATTTACTCATCCCGTAGTAAAGCTTTGAAAACGTTTGTCTCATTACAGGGAGCATGTTACATTTAAAACAGCAGTTCTGAACCGCTGAGACCTTGGGCCCTATTTAATCAATCTACAGTATATGCATGATCTAAAGTGCATGACGCAAGTGCATTTAGGGCTTGTCCAGCTCCACTAGTTAAGTTTACTAGTTAAATGCTGCATGACCTGGGTGCAAAGTAAGGTGTAAAGGGGTTGTGTTTACACTCTTAACTAATCATAGGTGTATTTTGGTCATAACATGAATTAAAACAAATTGACACATAGAAATTCACTAAATTGCAGGAGATGAAGTCTTTCTGTTGTAACTCTACCTATGTAGCAGGAAAATACTGCGCCATATTTTAGACCAGTCGCTTTCTGCTGCCTCAAGACAGCAATGCGCCTGACCATACTCATTTTAAGACCAACTAGTGCACAGATTGGCACAAGTACATTTGGAAGGACATTTTGGTGAGGAAAAACTGTCATGGCCATTTTTAAAGGGGTCCCTTCACCTCTGACCTCAAGATATGTGAATGAAAATGGGTTCTATAATAATCACATGCAGTCTGGGGAAAGTCATTGCACAGTGACACACTGACAGCTGCTGTTGCCTGATGGGCTGCCGTTTGCCACGTTATGATTTGAACATATTTTTTGTGCTTAATGTAGGGTTTCTGGACAGTATTTGTCATCATTTTGTGTTGTTAATTGATTTCCATTGATTAATTTATACATACATTTGCATAAAGCAGCATATTTGCTCCCCACTCCCATGTTGATAAAAGTATTAAATACTTGACAGATCATCCTTTTAAGGTAGATTCTGAACAAATTAAAAAATATAAGTATGATTAATTTGTAATTAAGCGTGATTACCTATGGATAGTCATGGAATTAATCGTGATTAATGGGGGCGGCAGTAGTTCAGTCTGTAGGGAGTTGGCTTGGGAACCGGAGGGTCACCAGTTCAAGTCCCGACATGGACCGAAAACTGAGTGTGAACTGGTAGCTGGAGAGGTGCCAGTTTACCTCTTGGGCACTGCCGAGGTGCCCCTGAGCAAGGCACCAAACCCCCAACTGCTCGGGGCACTTGTCTGGAGCAGCCCCCTCACTCTGACATCTCTCCATTACTGCATGTGTGTGTGTTTGTGTGCATGTACCATGTATAAGTTAAACAGAGTGTAAATTGAATTTCCCCACTGTGGGACTAATAAAGGTAGATCTTCTTCTTCTTCTTCTTCTTCTAAATATTTCAATTGACTGACGGCCCTAATTTCAAGGTTTTAGTAAGTTAGAGTCGACTGTTGTCTCCACAACACACGTGAGCCTGCAGAGCGGTGAAAGAACTGAGCCTTGGCTGACCCTAGCTGTTGACCCATGTTAATAGTTTTTTTCCTAAAGACCTTTGCCAGGCCTTGGATTTGGTTTTGGAGTGGGAATGATTGGACGTGAAATATACTGCAAGTGTTATGCATTGAAAATTGTTTTGCTTTGAGATTCTAGAGTGAAGATCAGCACACCTGGTTTTAAAGCTCATTAAGTTTAATGGCCCTGACCACTGGAGTAATCAACAGTTTGAGGAAGGGAGGGAAAACCAGGGATCCTAACTTCTTAACAGACCAATGATGGAGTAAGATTTACTGAGATAAAATGATAATTTCCCTGCTGCTTACCATCCCCCTTAACAAATTTCAACGGATCCCCCACAGCTCTCAGTGGTCTTGAGAAGTCTTCATGAGAAAGTTGTCCCTGTACAGATTTTACACCTCCCCGTACACCCCCGCCTCCACTCCTTCTCCTCTCCCATCATTCCCCTCATTGTCATGGTAATGGACTCCATCGTGCGTGACCAAAACGGTCAACTTAATTGATGAAAAAGAGATCACCAAGAGAGTAGAGGAGAGGGGGTTTGCATTTATCAGACATGACGGATTTTCATTCACTGAAGGCTTTAAGGAATACATTACAGCACTTGAAGACACTTGAAGACTTGAAGTCGCTGGGTTTGTGGCTCTTGTGTATGTTTGGCATGACTCAACATCCACAAGTACCAACTCACAGCTGTTTGCTCAATCAAGAGCACGCACACTTAAACATGCACAAGTGTAGCTCTGTATCAGAGAGCAGAGGAGAGGGAGTTGTCACTGTGGTCACACTCTGACTTCACTTTGTTGCACCTGCCAGTCTGAAGCATGTGTTCCCAAACAACGAGCCATACGCTAAAAGCTGGTTGGGCTGTTCTGTCCTCCTCATGTCTTCGACCTGGGGCAGTACATATATTTTTATATATATAAATCTATAAACAGCATATTCATTGTTGTTAAAAGATAAGACTGGTGATACTCGATAGATGTCATTGTCAATGAATCCCACAATGAAAGCACCAATCAACAGTGGGTTTGTCCATATTTCATACTTTCTGACTTCCCTACCCTCTTGCTGTGAGGCGACAGTGCTAACCACTGCACCACCGTGCAGCCCCTAGTACTGAATATATACGTCTAAAATCACGTCACTCACAAATATGTTATTTAATTAAAAAAAAAAAAGACCCCGCTGGGAACTCTAGCTTTCAGTAAACATTACTAAAATTGTAGTAAATTGTGCATTTCATTTTCAGCTGTGGGATGATAAACATTTGTTGCTTTTATTGAGTATTTACAGCAGCAGCATGGTGTATGTGGGATTCATTCAAAACAAACACAATTCTTCAAAGTTTTGTCAAGATCATACTCAGTAACAGGAAGTTTATGCATTCGTTCCCTGAAGTCATGTGACAGCAGGGGCACAGTCAGCTACTGTGCAGGACAAATAAACTGAGGGAGCATTGAATATTGTCGGTTTCAGCCAACACCTCCCAGGACTTGATTCATCAGTCCTTACCTGATGAGATAATCGATAAAGCTGGAAATGTTTGCCATAGAATGACAGGAGTTGTGTGTATTTCTCTAACTTAACATGTTTCTCCCTGAAATATGCTATTTTTAAGGGCTGGGCTACACTTGAAAAGAAGTGTTCATACAACATGTTTACTGTGTTGGAAATCAAGTGTTTATAGTAAGAAGAAAGCTTGCTGTTGTTGTGAGGGGGATGCAATATTGTTTAAATATGGAGATAATAACAGCACACAGTCTTTCCTGGAAGACACTCCAGTGCTGCACTCAGTTGTGCACACAAAAAGTGACAGAAATAGTGGTGTAACAAATGAAAAAGGAGATGGTGTGAAGTGGGTGTGAATGTTCGACCCCCAATCTGATGCTGGAAAAGTGTCTGGGGAGGAAATTTCTGAACAAAGCTTTTTGACCATCTGACAAACACTTCCGATGAAATATTTTGGCAGCTTCAGGGGTGTCAAAACTGTAAACTCGACAGTGGAATAAAACTGCTGCGGGATGTCGATAATTGTAGAGTACTTTATGTCATGTTATGATAAAGACGGAGTCTTTGTAAGCAGCTTTCCTGACAAGGTCATAAATGAATATCTGAGCATTTGCAAAGGTAAATATGACGTGCTAAACAGTTAAAATTCTGCTGCAACATCGCTCAGAGCACACACTGCTCATATTTGCTTTTTCAAATATTTAACAAGACTGACTTGTTATAAAATACCGTTTGCAAAACAATTTGAACATTATAATAATGTTTTTTTCTCTTTTATTTGCATACAGTCGACAGTCTAGCCTGCAAGCACAGGTGCTGTGTTTTGCTGTGGAGAAGCAGGTGTGTGTGTGTTTTGAAGGCTTAGATGGCAGCTCACCTTTCTGCGGCGAGGGTAGAGTTTCAACAAAAGTCGTCTGCCAAGTGTTCCTGTCAATGAACAACATTAAGGGGAAGAAAATGGGACTGAACTCGTGCTGTATTCAGTGTAGCTGAGCTGAACAATAACTTTCTAAATCAAACTTTAGATGGTTTTATTTATGGATGAACTCGCCTCAGCAAGGCTGCAACATCATGTCACCCTACAGTGATAGAACTTACATCGTATTTGTATTATTAGTGGTCTATAGAGGCATGAAGGGTCAGTCCATGCAAATCATTAAAAAGAAGACGAAAACAAGATATCTCACTTATTGCTTGTGGTATATTGCAGAGATGCAGATAGTTTTGTTTTATCTAGTAAAGTTTGTTATCCAAATTAAGATATATAAAATCAAATTTCTTCCACGACCCTCATACAGTTGTGATGACTAGAATTTAACTTGTGATGCTCACAACACTGAAACATGACATTTTAAAAACTCAGTGCCAACATTGTACAAATAATTCACAACATATTTCATTAAAAATGTACCTTTTTTTGCGTGTTAGGGGAGGTGACCTTTTGAAAACAGCAGAAGATGTCTCAGAAGATGCAAATATTACTATAACCATGTTATTTGCTCATTAATGAAAATATGCAGCCAGGCAGTTGTGTGCACAATGTGACATTTTCAAATTACTAGTTTTGTTTGACATATTCACAAAAGAAATAGACAAGAAGAAAATCCTCACAATTCAGAAGATGGATCCAGAGATATTTCTTATTTATTATTTAAATATTTTCTGTTTATCAACTAATCGATTAGTCAGCTGATTATTTTCAGGTCTAATCTGCACACTGGAGTAAAACCTTGTAAAGGACTGAATGAAGGCAAAGTTTCGACTCTGCCTGATCTTCAGAGGGGCAGAAATGTAGTTGTAACGTAGCCTTTTCTCTGCGATATGCTCTCTATTTTTCATACATTATGAGAAAAAGCTGAGGGAAAATGAACGTCTTAATCAGATGTCAGCAGTGATGCTTCAGTGGCTGAGCTCGCTGGGTGTTTTCTGTCAGGTCTTGTGTCATCAGCCCGTCTGAGACACCTCCCAAAACAACCCTGTCTCTTCCTGACCGCTGGGAGTCTACAGTCCAGTGACTGTGTCTCTGCTTTGCATGCTCACTGTGCAGGTAGTCAAATGTGTGTGTGTGTGTGTGGTGTGTGTGGTGTGTGTGGTTTTGGGTGACCCTTGGCATTCCTGCCATTCCCCTGGTACCTGGGAACTGGCCTGTTCTCCTCAGACAGGGTATTTTTAGGTCCTGAGAGGCAGCTGTCCGTGTCTCTGTCTGCACAGACGGTCCAGTCGTCTGTTGACTGAAAAATGTGGTGAGGCTCTAGAAGTGACACAGTCTATTTGTAATAGAGCTGCCTTAGTCAGGCTCTTTTTGGGATTATGAAGACTTACAGTTAATACAGGTGTAGGTTTGTGTGATTGCGACAGTGATGGCTGTGAGGTGTTGCTGTAGTTTGTGTTAAATCTGCTTAGCTGGAAGCTAGGCAGTTTTTTTTTTTTCTGCACAACAACCCGGCGCTGTGGTTTTCTCACATTTTACTGCATCATGTTGGCCTGTGCTCTACAAATGTACAGCAAACAGCGAGGTAATTTTCAGTGTAGTGCTGCAGCATTTTATAGTGAAACATCAGCAAAAAAAAAAAAAAAAAACATGATCTGTCAGTTTTATCCCTCTAAATATCATCGCAACCAGCCGTTGAAGCAAAAGCAACAAAATGCCAAATGCTAATGAGAGAAGAACATAAATGGTCCTTTGGTTCTGTGATATTTACCAACAATTATAGTGTCACATTTTACATTTCGAGTGCCATGTTGCACATCAGATACCCAAGGTCACCAAGGAGTACTGAATAAATATGACGGCTTATCCCGACATTTAAAAGCTTTTTAAATGTATAAAATCCCTAAAATGAGTGTGTTCTTTCTACAAGAGGGGCCAGTACCCATCAACACAGATAACCAGTGTAAGTATCACAAACAAAATTGGTTCTATTGTTGATATACTAATGAGCAAACACTGCTGTTTTACTGTGTCTTATTATGGGCATGGGGTCCTACATAGATGCTCTATTTTAAACGTTTTGGTTTTCATGAGGGAGAAATCTTTATTGTCTGGCTCTTCTGTCACAACCCGACTCTTGCTCCATGACAAAGAAAGAGGAATACACACAGTTGTAGATGGGAAAATGAAATCTAATGTAACTAAACCCAGTGTGTGTATGCGTCAGTAATTCAATGGTGACTATTTGTTACATTCTGCATCTACCAGGATGTAAAGGATGTCAAATACACAAGTACAAAATGAGGTCAGGGTTCAACCTTCAAAATTCTACGCATCTATTGTCAATTTTCACTTTCCCCTATTTAAATTGTTTTATTTGTTAGCAGTTATCAAATAACAATAGACTTAAGTGAATTGTTTAATTTTTAGTTAAGTAAATGGACTTTTGCTCACATACTTTCTAAAGGTACCAACTAAACTTCTGTCTCCAGGATAATTGAAACACTCACTTGCTCTTCAGCTCATAAACTTACTTAGAAAGTTAGATAATTATGATGCAGCTCTTTTTTTTTTTTTGCCAAATTATTTTGCCTGAGTGCTGTTAATCATCAAGAGCGTTTGGAGATGTGTTTAAAACAGGCTTATATTTCAATTATGATCAGCTGAGAAATTAAAACATAATTATTTTTCATCTTAAAGTAAAACTTGCATTACATATATAATAATATACAAATTGAGCCTCTGTGCACAACCATAAGGTGTCTTGATGTCAGTGTTGATAAAATTTATATAAAATTTATATACGTTTTTTCATTATTTCCATCTGTAAACAGTAAGCTGGTTTCATATGAATGTTTGCAGTGCCGTAAGTGTTAATGAAATGTTTCTTAGGAACCACTGAAGAGTCAAACCGACTGTCTTTTAAAGGAGTGTCAGAGGCACAATGTAATAAGGCGTAAACTCAAAACAAATGTGAAATTGCTGCTCTGAAGCACCAACTGATATCCTTGTCTAGCTTTCAAATGCAGGTTTGATCGGCGTCGTTTGGGTGTTAACAAACAGTGTGTGTGTTTTTATTTCTACTTCGGCAGGGGGAGAAAAATGCCGGCTTTGACGTGCTCTACCACAACATGAAGCATGGCCAGCTGGCAACCAAGGAGCTGGCCGAGTTTGTCCGTGAGAGGTAAGGTTTGTGAATATCTGTGTGGGAGGTGGCGCTAGTGAGAAGATCTACACTCTTGACTTGGAAGGAAACACAAGGCCGAGCCAAGGTTGGGTGAAATGCTCAGAGATGATAAAAGAGCTGTTTTGGATTTCATCCTTGGCTGTATCTATAACAAGTTGTTTCAAAGTCCTGTCAGAGAAGACTTTAACAAGTCTTTCTTTGTTAAAGCTGCCCGTCGTCCCTCTCTCTCTGATCTCTGGCCCCTGTCCTCACTACTGTGCTACTTTTGAAACACACACAAGCCTGAAAAGGTGGATTATCCCTTGGTGTCAGATGTATTTATGTTATCCACATTTGCAGCTGCCGGGTTTAAATAATTTGAATTATTATTCTTATTTTTTGATTTATATATTTTTTCTTTTTCACCTTTATTTGACAGAGGGCAATGTAGAAATGGGGGAGAGAGGGAGAGAGAGAGGGAGAGAGAGAGGCATATGACCTGCAACAAAGGTCCCAAGGTTGGGATCAAACCCGGGACTATACAGTATGATATACGCTGTAACTACATGCTGTGCAGAGGCTTTGAAGCTTGTAGTAGGAAGTTTTCTATGGACTGTGTATCAAGGCTTCTATCATTTTAGACCAGTGGCATCATTGATGATACCTGAAACAGAAACACTGTTGAGAAATTATTGTTCCTCAATAAAAACTAGTAAAGGCCCCTCAACATCATTTTCTTATAGTTGTACCACTATTACTTTCCAGTTTCAGAGCATCAATATTATAATAATAATAAATTTATTAATATATTATGATACAATTATAAAGGATTAATTTAAAAACAGTGAATGCATTACTCAACAGACAGAAATTGTTTATTATACAGTTATGTTATACAATCATGATATACTTTCCAGAAAACAGACACTATTAATATGAATCTATTAGCCCACATGGACATGTTGACAGTCATTATTTCAAAACCTTTACTGGTGCAAAATACAGTAATATCCTTGATCATATATTGTATATATTGAGATCATCTGTAGTATAGCTACCTGTTTGACACTCTTTGGAAAGCTTCAATGTTTCGTGTAGCTGCAGCTTGCCATCACTAGCTGTAACCACTTTGGCTACCAAGACGCTCCAGTCTTAATTATTTTAATCCGTTCCCAAATTGAAATGGGCTTTTTCTCTTGTAACGTTGAAAGTGAAACATAGCGTTTGAAAATATCAACAAGTGTGTATGGTAGCTATGCAGCCAAACAGGGATATGTTGGAACTAAATAACAGTCTGACCTTACGGTTTTTCTTTATCATTCTTATAATTAACTTGAGCAATGCTTTTTCATGGATCATAAACTGAGGATTTTGACGTTTTGCCCAGGAGCTGTTTGCTTTAGCCTCAGTCTTTAAACACAATATCATGTATGTTGCCTTCAGGTGCATATTTAAGACCCTTTTACAAGATTTTTCCTGTTAAAATGAGTCAACTGGAAACATTAAAATATCAGCCAGAGATGGCGTTTTCAACCAACTCATTAAGCTAACATTCGCTTATTTATTTAGCTAGCTACAGCTACTAAAATCTGCTAGCAACAGATGTTATTTCTTCCGTCAACACTGACATTAACTGGCTAGAAATGAGGAGCCTGCTTTTAAGTATTTTCAGAAATTACTAAGAATTTTTAGTTGTTAATCCACCACTGTTATTGTTTTGAAATACATTAATGCTGTGTGAGAACTGAAAGCTTGACATGCTTACCAGTAGTACCTAAGTGGAGCAGTCAATTACCGAATTAAAACTGTCCTCTCCAAGTGGGTAGTTTGTTGTATTAAATACTCTGTCCTCTAATTAGGATCTTATCAGTGAGCAAATTGAGGGTAGTAATGAGGTTCCCACAGGAGTTTGTGCTCTCGCAGCTGGAAGTTAACATACACAGACCGCTCTGTCAAACCGGTGATATAATCCTGACATTGATTCAATGCCTGTGCACATTCCTCGCAGGGGGAAATTCACTTATCTGCTCGGACAGCAGCAGACAACAAATCAGCATTCAGGAAATGAAATAGGGCCACTGTGGCTAAAAGAGCGTGTGATCCTGCAGGACGGAGGAAAGGCAATTGTTTTGATAAATTTCCTCTATCTTTCTCTCCCACTTGCCTTTAACGTTGTTTTGATATAAGGCACCATATAAAACACTCAGTTAAAGCACCGCAACAACTCCAACCCCAAGGTTTCTCAGTCATTGCATGTTATATTGGCTACGGTGAGTCACCCAGGTACTCAGTTTAATGGAGATATGTTGCTGCTTCTTGTTAGTGGGGCACCATTGATAGTTGGGAGACAATAGACTTCAGGCTTTGAGTGGTGCTGAAACATGAATTTAGGGGTGAAACAATGAGTTAAAGGTGCTCTATACGATATCCACATCATTAATATAGCAGCATCAAGTATTTGCTATTTAAAGATATAGAGGCGTAATGTCTACCTGAGTCACTTTTCATCTGTGTGTTTATAATCGCAGCTTCTCCATGCTTAACTTAGTGTATGTGAGCAAGCCCCACTGGCTAGTTTACAATGTCCACTCCCTCGTCCCTACCATGGGTGTTGTCATGGCAGCGTAGCACCAGCCCTCCAAAGTTTGCACACTGTTAGCTGTGTTGCCGCTGTTTTCACTGTTAGCGCTGTTAACGCCATTACGCTGTGAGCCGCCAGTTTAACCATCACCATGTTTAGAGCTATATGGAGGCAATAAAAATGCTTCCAATTGCACATTTAGCCCCTTTAATCAATTAGTGTACAGACAGGTAATTATTCCGCAACTATTTTGATAATCAATGAATACTGTCAGTCATTTCTAAAGCAAAAATGCATTGACACATTCCTTAGTTCTAACTTTTGTTTGTCTTATATGATATTAAACATAATATTGTAATCGGTCAAAACAAGATGTTTGAAGACGTCATATTGGGCTTTTATAAATATTGATGGGCATTTTCCCCTAATTTAGCCATGTTATAGACTAAATGATTTATTAATTAATGGAGAAAATAATTGAGAAAGAATCTTATTGCTAGTTGCAGACATAAATCAATGAATGGGTCAACAGTATGATAGTCAAAAACCTTTTTGATAATGGATTAATCGTTGAATGATATTTATCTAGTTAAAATATAAATTGTTTGCTGGTTCCAGCATCTCAAATGTGAGAAACTGCAGCTTCTAAGTTGAACTATTTTGGATGTAGAGAGAGTGTAATTATACACACATTACACGTAGGTACTTGTGTAAGTATATTGGAAAACGGATCAATGTAGAAGAGTAGTGGCTGCACACTGATTTCAAACTACAAATTTATTTACTGTAGGTGGACATGGTGTGATCCCAGGTCAAAATCAACTGATTGGGATAGAAACGTTGTCTATTTAACCCTGCAATAACTGTTTTTTTTGGCCACTTGACAGAAGCAGAAATGAGTAGTGAACACAACATTGACATATTGTCACCTTTTACATTGATATGGTGAAACTATTGTCAACTCTTGTTGTGGTCAAACAGTTGTTTACTGACTCCTCTAGCAGTTACAGAGCAACATTATCATTCATTTGGAGTCATGTTTGTGTCGACCTGATGAATGTTGGTCCAATATTCACTCTCTTGTTGCTCTGTTTTTGGTTTTTAACAACTCCTGAGGGAAATATCTTTCTCTTTAGTGGCTAAATGCTCCACTATGTTCTCCAGATAGTTTCTAATTGTGTCTGCTGTTTGGCAATGAGCAGGAAGTGTGCAGTTTTTTTTTAGCTTTTTCACTGATAGCGTCTGCTTGATTCGGCTGAAAACGACATGATGATGAAAGCAAAACAATAAAGTTGTGGGCCCATAGCTAAACAATGAGCTTGAACTTGCTATTCTATGAAGCTCAAAACTAAAGCTCTGTGGAGCCAAGAAGAGCTGCAGATTCAAGTGATATCCATTATAGCTGCTTTGCATAAATTTGTAGCTTGGAGTCAGTGTGCAGGTGTTGTTCATTCCTTTTTGTATACAGACAAATAAAGAATTTGAAGGCATCACTTTGGGCTTAATTGGTTAAACTAAAATATAAGCCCTAAACAAACAATAGACATAATTGAAAATGAAAATATGTGTTAGCCCTTCTTGTGATCCAATTTGGGTTCGGATAGCTTGTTTGTTTATGGCTTTCAGTAGCAGCTAGTTATTCTGTTCACCCTCAGGATATTTGGATCATTGCTCCCTCCCTCTTTCTCTTCAGGGTCTACAGATGATGGTTATTAAAGTTTTATGCCCAGCCTTGCAAAACAGGTCCATTAATCATTTAAATGTGGCTTATTGCAACCCAGCACTGGTGAAAATGAATCTTTATCTGGCGCACGCTGATGGTGATGCCCAGAGTTGTGGCCAAAGTAAGCTCTAAATAGGGAACAGATATGAGGCAGTTAACAGAGGCAATAGTCTTGTGAGGAAGTGCTACCGGAGTACATTGCATTCACCAGCCTAACAGTTATTTAGAATAATTAACATTTTAAAGATTGCATACATTACTCTTCCTGTCGTGTTCCTGGCAACAGACTTTAGTAGAGTAACAAAAAGAAAGATGCACATCTTCTGACCTGATGCACTCACAAACACACACAAGTTTTGGTGTTCTACTAATTATCACGTGCATTCGTTTTTGCAGTGCTGCTATTGAGGAGACTTACTCCAAATCAATGAGCAAACTGGCCAAGATGGCCAGCAATGGGAGTCCACTGGGGTGAGTACCGCTCTGTAAAGACAGCACAGTACAGCAACTTCACCCAACGGCCCTTCATCATCCCTTACACTTTAAACTGTTGGAAGGTGTTTGTTACTGTAATTATACATGTAATGGTCATATGGCTGCATATGAGATATGAATGAGTACCATCTGCATCACCAAATGTTCATATTTATGATTAAAATAAAACCCTCTCGCAGGTTTGAATCCGGCTTGGGGCTCTTCTGTGTGGAGTTTGCCTGTTCTCCCTGTGTTAGCATGGGTTTTTCTCCGGGTTCTCCGGCTTCTTCCCACAGTCCAAAGACATGCAGATTAATTGATGACTCTAAATTGCCCGTAGGTGTGAATGTGAGCGTGAATGGTCGTCTGTCTCTATGTCTCAGCCCTGCGACTGACTGGCGACCTGTCCAGGGTGAACCCCGCCTTCACCCTATGCCAGCTGGGATCGGCTCCAGGCCTCCCGCGACCCCTAAAGGGATACGTTTTTGGTTATTGTACTTGAGAAATGTCTGTTTTTCTGTTTTTGTTTGGGGTCATCTCATTGGTTTTAAGTGGACACAGCTCAGTCCACACCCACACACTCCTGATGGAGCAGAGTCGTTGAATGTTCAACTCTTAATAATTCGAACCTAAGGATGTTTTTCCCACTTTAAATTTGATTATTGCTTATTTAGTCTTGAATATTTAATGTGAAAAAAAAACATTTTATATATATTAACCCTAAAAGACCTTGAGCAACACCTTAGAAAAAGTCATGCTGTGATTTGGTATCAAAAACTTCTAACATTTGGAGATTTCTGCTAGAATTGCATTTTTTGGTAATTAGATGGCGAGCACTCCTGTTCCTGAATGCTCTAGGTCTCTAGTTTGTGGTTGTAAAGTTTCATGAGGTTGGGATTATCCTAGAGGTCACCACAGGTCATTTTATACAATAAGTTCAAGTTTCAAGAAACGGTCCCACTACAATGAAATGGCTACTATGGGACTAACATCATCACACATGAATACAGTTGGGCTCATTGAATCCACCAGTCTCAGCTTTACAGTGATACACAATTCATGTAATTCCAAGGGACCCAAGTATGCAGAAATATTTAAATACACCATTTTAGTATAGGCAAAAATAACATGTTTATACTACATGTAAACAACGGCATTGTTTTTGCCCCAAACTGCATGTGATTATCATAAAGTGGGCATCTCTCTAAAGGGGAGACACGTGGGTACTCATAGAACCCATTTTCATTCACATATCTTGACACAAATTAGCCTAACTTTGGAGATTATTTAGCCTCCTTCCTGAAAAACAAGCATGACATGGCACGCCACATACCCAAATGTATGTGCACAAGCACTGAAAAAGTGCTTGTATTTGTCCCTTTTAAAACCTTTTGCTGGCTGAACCAAAATTGAAGAATATTTTTGGTTTGCTGAAGCAACATGTCCACAGTATGACACATGTTAGAATAAATCTTAATAACTGAAGAGTGAATTTGAACCTAGCAGTCTTGTGTGTGCTTGTGTATGTATTTCCCAGGACTTTTGCTCCCATGTGGGATGTGTTCAGGGTCTCGTCAGACAAACTGGCCCTCTGCCACCTCGAGCTGATGAGAAAGATGAACGATCTCATCCGGGACATCAACAAGTACGGAGACGAGCAGGTCAAAATTCACCGCAAGGTAGGCACCTGGGATGAGGATGCTTTACCACTATGCTGGTAGAAAACTGTCTGATTAGTGTGCCTGTGTGTGTTTCTGGTAAGACTGACTTGTATATTTTCTCACTGCTTGCCCTTCATCGAGCCTCTGTCATCCTGATCTAATTTATCTCACAGAAAATCACATTACTGTATTCTTCCTTCATGGTAATTACTGCAGTTCCCCTTAAAGTACAATGATGATCTGTACAGGACGTCCTTGTGCTGTCTTTTTCTTTGTGTGTGTGTGTACATATCATCCAGACAAAGGAGGAGATGGTGGGGACAGTGGAGGCGGTGCAAGCGCTGCAGGTTCAGAGCAGCCACCTTCAGAAGTCAAAGGAGAGTTACCACGCCAAATGTTTGGAGCTGGACCGGCTCAGGAAGGAGGGAGCGCCTCAGAAAGAACTGGAGAAAGTTAGACACTACTTTCTGTATTTTCAGGATTGTTTTCAGATTTTAAACAGAAGAGAAGCTAATTAAATGTCCTATGAAAGAAAAGTAGAGGGTTGATTAAAACAAATTGGGGGAAAAAAAGATCCCTTTCTCACTTAACTTTTGTGTCTAGCCATGCAGATAGTTTTTATTTTATTTGTTCAGGTTTTAAGATATATGTCTCCACCCCAGTACAATGACAGTGAAATAATTTAGCAGCTTCATCTCTTTCCAAAAAACACGTCACATACAGAGGACAATTCAACCACTTGGAAGTCTAAGAAGAAAGTAGTGAAGGATCACTGTGCTCACTCTTCTTTTCTTTGTGTATTTAAATCTTTATTTAAAAGTAAGGCTATCAACTAATTAAGATATCTAATTGCGATTAAACTAATGTTCATAGTTAATCAGTAATAATTGAGATAATCACACATGTTTTATTTGTTCAAAATGTACCTAAAAGTATTTAATAAAACAATGACAAATATTGTCCAGAAACCCTCACATGTACTGAATTTAACATAAAAAATATGCTCAAATCATAACATGGTAAACTGCAGCCCAACAGACAACAACAGCAGCTGTCAGAGTGTCAGTGTGCTGACTTGACTATGACTTGTCCCAAACTGCATGTGATTATCATAAAGTGGGCATGTCTGTAAAGGGGAGACTCGTGGGTACCCAGAGAACCCATTTACATTCACTTATCTAGAGGTCAGAGGTCAAGGGACCACTTTGAAAATGGACATGACAGTTTTTCTGTGCCAAAATGTTGTGCTAGTTTGCAGAGTTATTTAGCCTCCAAACTTTGCGACAAGCTAGCATGACATGATTGATACCAATGGATTCCTTAGGTTTTGTAGTTTCATATATCAGTGTCCTCACTTTAGCTTTAAAACTGAGCTCACTACAGCCCAAAATTTGCAAGTTGTGTCAGTGCGTTGTAGAAATTAGTGGCATTAAAGTACATTTACGTTAACGTGTTCTTATCGTATTGACAGCCCTAATTAAAAGTATATTGCATATAAGTGCTGAGCCACTCGGTGTGTCTCTCAGTGCCTCTCGTGGACAACTGGAAGTGAACTAGAACACATTCAGTGTCCTGCATCAGTATTCCTCAGTAAGTGTTATTGTTTTCAGTCTTGTGACGCTAAAATCCATCATATGCTTGTTTGTTGTTTTCCACTCATGAAACAAGAGTGTCTGTTAGGTTAAATTAAGTAGACTCATCCTGTCCTGATCATGGAAAACAAAATTTCCTAACTGCCCTGCTCTTCGACGTCAGCTCTGTGAATAAATAGACATTCTTGTTTTGAAGGTACCGAATACTGAATGGAGTAGTTGTAATCATGGAGCATAAATTGTTGTCATTCGCTCACTAAGCAATTCATTTTTATTTCAGGTTTGTGAATGATAGTTTATAGCTAAAGGCCATCACTTTCCTTTTCCTTTTATTTCTCACTAGGCGGAGCTGAAGTCTAAGAAAGCGGCTGAGTCATTTGCGTTGTGCATTGAGAAATACAACCGCGTGGGAGGAGAGTTTGAGCAGAAGATGAGCGAGTCCTCTCAGGTCAGCGCTGACTCCAGCTGGGCCGAGGGCCACTTTTTTCTCTGTCTCTCTCCCATCCTGTGATGTGGTGTCTTTTATCCATTTCTTCTTCTCTTGGGCTTGATCTTTCTCTGTATCTCCCTGATTCACCCTCCCACTACACAAGAACTCCATCTTATGCTTTCATTTATTCTCCTATCACGCCTTCCCCAAAAATGGAAACCTCAACTCCCGACTCCTAAACACCCACCAGCTCGCACACGCATGCACATCCTGCCCCCCACTCATTACCTTTAATCACTGCCTCCACACTGCCATGGTTACTGCTGCTGTTTCCATGGAAATCTTCAACAAACCCCAATGAGTGTCTGTATTTTACATTTGAAATGATGACTGAAATCCTTGTGACCAATTATTTATGGTAATAGCTTTGGGGAAAGACTCGGTCATTAATATGAAGGGGTTTGTTGTTTCCGGGAGACATGTGAAACGATCAAAGAAAAACAAAGGCAAACCAAATCAATAACAGATCAGTAAATAAGAGTCTAAGATGCTCTTTATCAAACATAAAACTAGAGGAGATCACAAGATAAATTTTCTTAAGAGCATTTCCACACCTGTAGTTTGGTTCATTTGGTCTGGATCAAGGGAAAAGAGACCCATTCTTGTCTTTAAGATTTGGTTCAGCTGTGTTCATGCTGGCTTTTTACAAACTTTTTTACAAGAGCTGTAATCATGAAGTTATACTTACCAACAGGTGACTCATTAGCCTTGTTTCCATTTAAATATTTTAGGCACATTTTGAAGTATCGCATTAGGAAAGCTGTGTGGAAACGGCAAAATTCAATAAACCTTCCTCAGTTCGACAAAAAAGAATTCACACTGTGGACACTTGTGGATGTTTTTTGTCGAAAATAGTTGATGTGCCAAAAGGATTATGGAAACACTGCCAAATAAATTCTGACCAAGCAAACATTTAACTCACATGACTCATCAGGTGTTTCTGCGCTCTTAATATTCACACTCTTCCCAGATATTCCCATAATGTGTGAATACTCGTCTTTGTCTCCAGACAGTAATAAACATGGCCAAAAGTAGCTATGGCGCTAGATTTCAATTGGGAGCTTTCACACCAGCCTAAAATAATCAAACCAAACGGGCATCAGCACCAAAGTTCTTTGTTGTTGTTTTTTAAACTGCCCCAAATAGGTTAGCTGTTAAAGCTCCGTCAGGTTAGTCCGAATCAGAGTGAAATTGATACTTTGGGTTTGTTTACTATTCAGAGCGGTTTATTTCACTATGCACAAATCAAAGTGGACGAAATTAAAAAAAAATTATTTGGGAAGGAGTGTGCCACTGATCTCACCACAGTGGAGCAGAGCTGAGATGTGGTGGCTTCTTAATGTGGCAGAAAAATTAAGACTTGTCTAAAACTACAGACAAATCTGAAATATCTTTGTGAAACTGGCCCCTGGAGTCATGCCACATAGCAGATGGGAATGAAATGCCCTGCTGAGGGCCGACAGCAGTTGCAAAGAGTCAGCGGAGAATGTTTTATGCTTGCGCTCTTTGCCCAGTTAATTGGAGAAAAGAAACTGGCAAACTCACTGCTCACAAATTCACTTCTCGAACAAGAGCCAATGGCGGTATATCAAGACGATTCCCCTGAATGAGACAGCGACAAATGAGCTGGCTGAATTAAAAGCAGGATCAGACTTAAATACTAAATCCTCTCAAATTATAGCTAGTTTAAAGTCCTGGCAACGCCGTGCCTCTTCTGCTGGCTGACTGCCTCTCTGTAGCTGCTCCTGAATCCTCAGACCTCATTTAAAGCCTATTTTCACTTTATTGCATATATACAAGTTTCTGTTTTTGATGATTTCTCTCTGATTTGATTCTGGTTGTTTTCCTGAATGCCCCTGAGTGAGTTTAGAAAGTTGCATTTATTTATTTATTTATGAAGAGACAAAAGCCCAATAGAAACAGTCACAGCAATAGATATTAATAAAATGTACTAAAAACAAACGGCCAACAAATTAAATAATACAAAACTTGACAAAAACAAAAAAAATCTGCCTGAACAGATAGCCTCATATCAATGAACAAATCTCGCACATAATCAAGCTTAACAACATTGTTATAATTAGAAAAAAACAAGACAAACAAATCCTTATTCTCATGAACAAATTCATGGCATAATTCTGTTGAAAGCTGAAAAATGAGCTACCTCAGCATAATTGGTTTTGGAAAAGCAGTATTTCAGTGGAGTTTTGAGATTTCACATGGTGACATAGTTTTTGTTTTGTTTTGTGTGTGTGTGTGTGTGTGTGTGTGTGTGTGTGTGTGTGTGTGTGTGTGTGTGTGTGTGTGTGTGTGTGTGTGTGTGTGTGTGTGTGTGTGTGTGTGTGTGTGTGTGTGTGTGTGTGTGTGTGTGTGTGTGTGTGTGTGTGTGTGGGGCTTGTGTGAGCAGAGGTTTCAGGAGATCGAGGAGGCCCACCTGAGGCAGATGAAACAGCTGATCAAAGGTTACTCCCACTCTATAGAGGACACCCATGTTCAAGTGGGACAGGTGTGTTGTAGACACTAAACACTGCTCTGATGACAGAACAGCATTACTCTCCATCAAAAACATATATTTTTCTTTATTCTACAGTGCTGTGAAAAAGTATTTGTCCCCTTCCTGATTTCTTATATTTTTGCAAATTTGTCACACGTAAATGTTTCAAATCATCAAATAAATTTTAATATTAGCCAAAGATAACCCGAGTAAATAGAAAATGCAGTGTCAGACTTTAGGACCCAAAAGTAAAACTAGTTTAACTTTTCATTCACATATCTTGAGGTCAGAGGTCAAGGGATCCCCTGCCAGCTGTGACAGTTTTTCCTCGCCAAAATCTTGCGTAACTTCGGAGCAATATTAAGCGCTTTGAACCCACTACATCCTCTGAAAGACAGAATAGCAGCTGGGCTGGATTGTTAAGAAGTTAATAGATCATGTAATAAAAGATTGATACTTGATATCCATGTATCAATACAATATTGCCACGCAAATATTGCAATACAATGCTGTATTGATTTTTTTATCTCCCATCTCTAATTACTTGGCACAACAATGGGACCCTGGTCAGATGGCCAACATTTGCATTTGTTCCTCCTGTTGCATGATTGATCACCATTTCTGATTATTATCAACAACATTTCAGTTTAAGAGTTAACTTTACCATCCACCAGGTGTTAAGTGTCTCCTGAGGGTATTCAGAAGTTATGTGCAGCTCTTTCCCATGCAGCACAAAAGTATAATGCTAATGTTCACCAACAGTGTATTTGAGAGCAAAAGCCATTATATTAAGCCAGATACATCATTACATCCTGTGGGACTCAATCACGACACTGATAAAAGTGAATTAAATGTTAATATCTTAGTATATTCAACTATTTTCCAATATTACAAGCTCTTTAAAGGACTAAATAATCACTGTGGTCTGCTGCAGGTCCATGAGGAATTCAAGCAGAATGTGGAAAACATTGGCATCGATAACCTCATCCAGAAATTTGCGGAGCTGAAGGGCACGGGCAAAGACAGGCCAGGTACAAATCAGCTCATCAGGATGAGTTTTTGGCTTGTTTCCAGTGGGAGTGAAATAAACGCACAGCTTCAATCAGCAGCTTACATAACAATAAAAATATGAATACACCCACATTGAAAGCAGAAATGTGGAGGCGGAATAATTAATTGTGACAAAATACAACAGTGAGTGAGTGGTTCAGCTACATGCATACTGTATATTTGTGTGTTTGTGTTCTGAATGTTTTTTTATTTGCATCAAACCACATGACGTCTGCAGCTCTGGTTGGTTTTGAGGAGTACATGACAGCTTTGGCACCAGAAGGTGGGAAAAAGAGTCGAGCAAAAGCCTTCAGGATCCCCGGCCTCGGCAAGAGGGACAAGGAGCCCGACTCTACGTGAGTGTGCGCTCAAATACACACACTGATCTTCTGTAATTGAATCGTTGGGCTTTGCTACTGGCTTCGGTCTGAGTTACTACTGAATAATGAAAACAAAATACATCTGTATGTTTTTCTTATTTGCAGAGACTCAGCTGTGATGGAGACACCGGTGAGTATCAGATATAATTCACACCCAAACACCGAAGCTCCAAAACCACTGACTCAATTATCAGTCTGTCTGACTCCTAAAGCTGCAGTTATCCCTGCAGACAAATGTGTTTTAGAGAACTTTGCACCGGGAGAAAAGTGTGTGTTTTTTTGGGGGGGGTGGAAAGAGTCGTTTACAAGTGTGTTTGCTGAAAGAAGATGAGCAGGAAATAATGAGTCGGTGTGATAATGACTGACGGTGTGGGGTTTCCCGGGTTTATTCTTGTGCTTCTGAGAAGAGGTTTTTGATGGCAGCAAGCGAATGAGCGAGTGAGTGAGTGAGATTTTACTCTTTGAAGGGCTTTAAGTCTCTGAGTGTAGCAGTAATGTTAGCAGAGGTCACTTTAAAACATGCAATACAATACACGCAAACAGCCCATTCACCTTCTAGATTCAACATTAATAATAGTAAAGATTTAGTAATAGTAGTAGTGATAGTAGTAGTGATATAAAGAGTGACAAAATATGAGCAGGGTGTGGGCTGTGATGGACTAATGGTCAAACTCAGAGCGTTTGCCCCGAAGGCCGGGGTCCCATGAGATGCCTTATTTTCAGTTTTCAGTCAGTTTGATTAGATTTAAGCAAAAAAAAGAAAAAATATGCATATAGTAGATACTGTATATACATACAGTATCTAATGTGTGCCCAGCTTGGGTGCAAATAATGTTGTTGGCTACTGAAAAAACATCAATGGCTACAGTTACACTTGTCACGTCAACTGGCCGAGTGAGAACTGTTTACTGAAATCAGATCTAATCAAACACCATCTGTATGTCCACACTAAGTCTAAAAATATCTGCTCCCACGTTGGCTGGATTGTAAATTAGGCCTCCCTCATGTCTTATTTTGAAGTTCAAATGACTGCAGCTGACATGTAACCAGACATCCAGGATGAAACAAATGATTTAAATCAAAGTGAAAGCACACTGCACACACCTTTAGCACACCGCTTTGTTTGACCTGGTGGTCATAACAGTTGTAGTAGTTGGCCACTGATTCACACTTTCTACATTGGTCTGTTTATATAGACACACACACACACACACATACACACAAGCTCTGATAGAAAGCTCTCAGTTGTTCCTGCTGGCTGCAGTGCTCAGTTACACAGTATGACAAAGCACTTCTGTGTGTCAGATATGAGGCTCAAGAGCCATTTGTCTCCATGTTGCTGACCCGGCTAGTATCTGACGCTCTCTCTCTTTCCCGCTCTCCCTCTGTGTGTGTGTGTGTGTGTGTGTGTGTGTTGTGTGTGTGTGTTGTGTGTGTGTGTTGTGTGTGTGTGTGTGTGTGTGTGTGTGTGTGTGTGTGTGTGTGTGTGCACATGTTCCCATTCATATAGAATTCACCCCTGGAAGTAGACGATGAGGGATTTGTCATCCGAGCTGACAGCACACACAATGATATCCTTTTTTCTGCTCACAGGATAATGCACCATAATATCATTTTGCAGCTTTTTAACTTGTCATTCTTTAATTAATTAATTAATTTACAATCATTGTTTGTTGAAGGTGAATCATGTTACTGTCAACAGAGGTTCTGTCTGTGACACATTGTGAATACCATTACACATGGGTGACAAAGTAAAAGAAAAACTAGGATCTTCAATGCTCCATGTTTTGATCATCATGATGGTGATGGAGAGTGTCGCCCAACACATCGGTCCAAAAACTCTTGTAGGCCATAATGTGTGCCCTGTATGGAAGCATTTGTATTTGTTAAGTTTTACCTTTAGTTTGTCACCTGTCTGTATATTGCATATAGCACCTAATGTTTGCATTATTAATTGATTAATCTGCATATTATTTTTATATACAGTCCCCTATAAAAAAAAATTCACCCCTTCGAAGTTTTATTTGTTGTTTATTAAGATCACTTTGCAGAGATTTTTTTTTCCTTTTTTTACCTTTTTTTTTTTACCGTTTTCCTTTTTTTTAACCCCCATTTACTGTGATCATTCGACTGTAAACTCTCTAATAAGGGCATAAAAATTAAAGCCCTCCAAAAATAAAACATGCCTACTTAGTTTGACCAACAGTCAAAAATATGCAGTTATATGAACCAGAAAAGGTAAGCACCTCTTCCCAATTCTGAAGCTGATATTTGGTATTTGATAAATTAAATCTGGATCTTAAAGGTTCTGTATATGATATTCAGAGCATTAATATAGCAGAAAACAACTATAGTCCAAGTAAAAATGTAGAGGAGTCTACTTGAACAGAGAATGAAGTCACTCTCTTTCTGAGTGTGTTATAAACTGTTTTACATTGTGACATGTAAACACATTACTGTAAATGGGTAAGAATTAATTTTTAACTTTTTTTGTTGTTTAGTAATTTTTTTGGAAATGTTTTTTAGGACAAAGTTCTCATCAAAGCCAAAAGTCAAAGCTGTCAAATGGTTTTGATTTCATGTTTCTAGCTGCTACAATGGCTGAGAAATAAAGGTTATTGTAAATGTTGATAATTCTGTCAAATTTCAGAAACCCTCAGGTTTCAGGAGGTTGTATTCAAAACAGCTCAGATTTTAGAGTATTTTCTAAGGTGGCCCCTCAGATCTTACTGGGTTACATGAGGCGTAATCAGATGGTTCGGAGGTGAGAGGCAGGTTTAACCAATTTCTTCACATAAACGGCCACATTTATGGCCTCATTAACTGTAGATAGTTATAAAGGCCTGTGTCCTATTTGTTGGCATGCATGGCTAAATGCTTCCCCCTTGTTAAATACCGATGAGGTAAATGCCTGCATGGGGTATGAATGAATTGTCCTCCCTAACCTCCATGTCCCGACTCTTCAGCCCCGATCCATTTATCAGGAGCTGCTCTCAGTCCTGACAGTTTTAAGATAACAACTCTTCCTGATTTTTGTCATCCCCCTCATCGAGCGCCCCCGCCTGCTCAGAATAAATGGTTCATATTCATCAAGCCCCTTCATGCTGCACACATCCCTCAGTTTCTTTGAATCTTATGATAAACACACCTCACATGACGTGACGCAACACGTCCACGTGCAGCAGAGAGCGGTCCAAACACAGAGGAAGGGGAGGTGACTTTCACTGGGGGGTGATGGTGTGGCAGGAAGTGTCGGTTTGGCTATCAGAAGCTCTGCAGCCCTCACCTCCAGCATACTGTGCTATGCTTCTGCCTCTACTTGTGTTTTCCATATCTGTCTGTGTTGCACTGCACACTGCTCGCCTGCATTTAATCAGTCTTACAGTGAATCAAAATTACTCTTTGCTCTTCGAGGAAATCACAGCAAATAGTAATATTCACCGATAAACAGGGGTAATAAAACTTAAACCCACTGTTTGTAATGTACTAGTACCCCCATGTATTTTTGGTCTCATACTAGATTTATTTTTGAAAAGTGGTCTCACTGGAGGTATTGAGTATGCTGAAGCCTAATTGACGGTATTTTTCAACTGCTTAGGCTCAATTTTCTTAATTTTTCATTCTCCTTAATCTTAATTTTGTCCTCAAAAGCTCAAATAGCACACAAATTAAAAGTTTTAGCAATTTAATGAATACTGTAGATCACACTGTATGTTTATCACAGTACCAAATATTTTATTTGTTTACACTGGATTTTTATCAGTGCAGAAATTTAAAATATCAAATAATTCAATAACTAATGCTCATCAAAACAGGGTAGGTCATGGCCTTTCCTCAAGATTATACAAATGGCAACAAGGGAAAAAAACTCATCAAGAACTCATCATTAACTAGTCATTAGTTTATTTTTTCAGGTCTGTATCAACCCCAAACATTTATTTGTAGATGCTAAATGTAATATTAACGTCACTTAAGTTTTTCAGTAATTATCTAAAAGACATTGGCCTTCAGTAATTCAACACTGATATAATAATACAGTAAAACACAATTCTGTACAGTAACAGATGCTGAGTACATTGTCAGTACTTCTTTAATCATTCTCCTAATGCTTTGGGGAAAAATGATGCTAGAGCTCAAGTAATGATGCTTTATGCTGTGATACAGCTCACCTTTGTAATATAGTTAAAGTTCAATGTCATTCTCACCATATACAATACTTGGTATACAGGGGGACAGATGCGATTTAAAAAAATAAATAAAATAAAAAAACGATACAAAGACAGTTTAGTGCAAGTAGTATTAAACAGAGTAAAGTGTGATGAATGAAAACTTTATTTCAAATATTAAGAGGTGCTTTGTTTCATTAAAATTTGTAAAAAGTTTTAATGGATATGTATGTGCATAAAAAAAATAAATAAAAAGATAAAATGAGGAAAAATGCTTGCAAAAATGTTGTACTGATTCAGTGCTCCCTACACTTAGTGCTGAACTTGAGTTTGGCTTTTTGCATTAAAGGAGCATTGTGTAGCATTTTGGGGATCTATTAGCAGACATGGAACTTTGTATTGTTTTGGTTTCATTAGCTTGGAATGAGTCCTTCATATCTACATAGGGAGCAGGTCCTCTTCAGAGTCCACCATGTTGCTCCACCATGTTTCTACAGTAGCCCAGAATGGACAAATCAAACTCAGGCTCTAGAGAGAGACTGTCATGTTTTTACGTTACCTGAAGGTCACTGTAGTTCTCTGATACACTTGTGAAGCTTTGGTAACGTGATCCACAGAGCACAAAACCATGGTACGCTGACTTCTGTTGCTCCTAAAGTAGTGCTATTAGAGTGAGGATGGCCTCTGAGCCAGACGAATAGCGTTACCACAGTTTTGCACTCTGCAGCTCACCTTACCACAGTCTTGGAAAGCGAGGAGTGAGCGGTGAGGTACTCAGTTGGTTGCAGTCTGCAGCCGCACCACTAGATGCCACCAAATCTTACACACTACCTTTAAGAGTTTTGAACATTGAAACTCTGTTGTAAAAAATGAGCCAAAGCAATCATAAAATGCTATAACATAATTCAGAAAAGGGCCCTGTCTGCTTTCGCCAGACAACATCACATTTCATTCCCTGTTAACAGTGTGAGCTTGTTGTCCTTGACCATCCTCTCCCTCTGTACGCTGCTCTGAGGAGAAGGAGAACAACTTTTACTCCAGCGACTCGGACTTCGACGACGAGGAGCCAAAGAAGTTCCACATCCAGATCAGACCGGTCGCCAGCAGCAATCGCAGTAACTCCGCCGCCACAGAGAAAGAGCTGAAAGCCACCATCGGGGCGCTCACTCTGCCACCCAACAGAGGAGTCCGGCAACAGGTTTGGTTTTTGTTCTGGTGTTTCTGTCATGTTCTGTATGTTTTCAGGATCCCTCTGAAGACATGAGCTTTCTTTTCCCCAAAATGCAGAAATCTAAAACTGTGAGGTAAATATTCCTAATCCAGATTACCCTTTCTTGACTATATCCTGAGCTAGTTTCATTCCCTGAAGAAGCTCTAGGTACACTGGACCTCACTTTTTTATATTATTATATATTTACCTCAATTACGGTGTCCTCAAGGTCAAGAAGAAATCTCCATGCTCAAATCTAAACCTGTCGTAAATGACTAGAGAGGAAAAGGAAGATAGATTTTACATGCTTAAGGATAATACTGGCAATATTATCTTAGATTTTTTTATTGTCAACAATTCCCATGAAAAAAACAAACCAAGTACTTGATCATACTAACAAGTTTTGTCTGTGTAGCTAAAACCCGATACATCTTATTCATCAACTTGTCCAACAACTATTAAAACCCCACTGGGAGACATGTTCCTTCATTATGATAAACATGGGTGCTGTAGATTATTTTGAGCGCTGCTGCTGATAAATAACCCTGAACCAGCACTATTTATTCCCGTTTGACCAACTAAAATCTACAGTGTCCAGCTGTTTTAGGAAATTACTTCTGTCTTCAGCAGTAGGGACCTGTGGGCTTGAAGCGGAGCACCACAAACAGGGTTATGGATTTATTTTACAATCAGAAACCTGTCGAATAACACCGTCCTTTTCTTTTACATGAGTCCACTGTATTGACCAAAGCTGTCCCCTTCTCTTGACTTTCAGGTGTCGATCAAACGGCATCTCTCCAGTAAGTTCAGTCAAACGTGTCTTAATGTTTCTTGGAGTAATTTTCAGTGTTTGTTAATGTACAACAAATGTCTTCCCTGCACCATAAAACAATGGGAAATATACTGTATGTTGTGGTCTGTGTTGTGTACTGCATATTATTTGTCTCTGCAGGAAATTCAAGTACTGCAGGTGGTCGATCAGAAGAAGGCGAAGGAGCCTCCCACAGGGGTGAGTCTGTTTTTAGTCTCTATATCCATGTCTGTCTGTCTGTCAGCTCCTCCTTTTTATTGTTTTGTACAGAGCTGAAATGAAATGAGAGCTGAAAATAATTTGCAGAAAATATTTATTAGTTTCAGCCTTAATTTTCTAACAATCTGTACTGCAACGACAAAAGATTATCATCCAGTGTTAAAAGTCTGTCATGTTACCTGTAATGGAGGTTGGATGTTTCTTTCATTTGTTTGTGGTTGTAATTTGAAACAGATGAAAACCATTTCTCACACTCACTCCTACATCAGCTACATCTGTAGGATTAAAGTGATTATTCCTTCCTGCAGCATTTCTCTGCCTCCAGCCTGTGTAGCCTCAATGTTTCCCTCAAGACAGAAAATCTCTTCATTGGCTGACCTTGCATGAATAGCCACCCTCCATTAATCTCACCCGGCCCTCCGCTCGTGCTCCACAGCAGTTTTATCACTGAGAGGTTCGTTAGCTGCCAGCAGGTTAAGGCTGGAGGCTGCAACCTGCTGCTTCACAGAAGCCGGGAGTCTCTTTCTCTTAAATCCAGAGGCAGCAGGATTAACGATGAGCATCTGATTAAAGCGGCCGCTCTGCAGCGACAGCACCAACAGCAGTGGCTGGAGCTGAGTGAGACCAGACTAATTGCTGGTATTTATCCCAGAGAAGGCAGTGGCTGATGGGTTTTCCCTCATGTCGTTCCCTCATCTCAGTCGATCTCTGCTTACCATCAGCACTGTGATGAAGAACACCATGCTGCTGATCAATCCTGATTAGGGAACATCCTCTGCAGTGAGCCACTGTATCTCATTGTGTGTGCGTGCGTGCGTGTGTGCGGTGTGTGTGTGTGTGTGTGATTACAGATGGAGAGCAGGAGGGCCTACGCAGGTCCACCTCCAGTCCTGATCACAGCAGGTGAGATGGCTCTGCCCTTCACATCTCATGTCTGTCTGAGCGGTGCAGAGCGGGAGACGTATTTAGAGGTTAAACTGCGTCATCAGTGGCCTTTTCAGCGATTTGAAGCTCTTCGGGTTTCCTGCTCACCGTCTGTCCTCTGTCACATCACTTGTTTTATTTTTGTCCATCAGCTAGTCTCACCTTCGGGAAACCTCACTTCTCCCACTGTTCTGTTTTCAATTCATTTGTAGCTCAGAGCACCAACTTTTTTGTTTACTTGATTTTCTAGAAATAATAATAGTGAATAATAATAATGAACGTTATCTCTATAGCGCCTTTCAAAACCAGAGTTACAAGGTGCTTCACAAAAAAATTTAAAGGAACATCATACACGTCACAAAAGCACAAAAGGCAGCATAAATAGGGATTTTAAGTAGTGGTCAGCGGAGATGAAACAAAATGTAATAAAACATTAAAAACATTTTAAAAAGAAATAATGCAAATACCAAATTTAAACAAGCCACTGATCTGACATTGAAAGGGAGGTTGTTCCACAGCGTTGGTGCTAAAACGGTGAGTTGTTTTTAAAGAGAAACAAAACTACAAAACAGACCAGAGCACCTTTGCAATAGATGCAATATAAAGTCTGTGGATACCTCAACATTACACCCATATGTGGTCGCAATAACAGACGCCACTCTACTGCGATGGCTTTCCACAAGATTTTAAAACATGGCAGCGGGAATTTGCTTCCATCCAGCCACAACAGCATTAATGAGTTTTAACATGTTGGGTGATGAGTTCTGGCTTGTAGTCGATGTACCAGTTCATCCCAAATCTGGTGGATGGGGTTTAGGTCAGGGCTCTGTGCAGGCCAGGCAAGTTCTTCCACACCAAACCATTTATTTATGGGCTGGGAGGCATTGTCATGTTCAAACAAGAAAGGGTCTTCATCAAGGTGCTGCCAAGCTATTGTCTAAATGGTCAATAAGAGACACAATTATTGTTAAAATATACAAATAATGGTGCACATTTTAAGACAGTTTCATTCATAATGCTGTTCTCAGTTTGTTTGTTGAGAAGTGACAGAAATAGTTGTGTCACGAATGAAAAAAGAGAGCTCAGGAGTTCAAACCCTGGCTCCTTTCTCACCTCCACACAGCTGCCCAGTCACAGTGTGAAGTCGGAGTCAGATTGTCGGTTTCAGAAAGTTACAGAAAGAAAAAAGATCTCAGGATTCAGGGTGAATGTTGTTTTATACCCATTTCTTCCTACATCGTTCACAACCCCCCCCCCCCCCATTTTACAAACTGAAGACAATGAAGAAACCCACAAAAACTAAAAAAAATGTTGTAATACATTGGGAAAAACTGGATACTGTTTTTTTTTTTTTGTTTGTTTTTTGTATGTTTCAAAACTCTGTATATTCAGTTGGACATAGTTTCTTATTCGCAGATACCTAACTTTGGGTTACCATGTCTCCTTCTCCCTCAATCACTCCTGTCTTTTCCCTGATTTTCCCTCCTCGTTTTTCACCAGGTTGAGTTCAACAGCGTCGGGTTCAGACAGTCTGTTCGGACCACCTCTGGAGTCGGCCTTCAAGTCCAAAAGCTTTGATAGTCGGGAACAACTCAGAGAGCAGAGTGCTTTTGGTGCCACCGAATGTAAGAGTTGTTGTTATGTTAAAGATATTTTCTTTCTGTTCTATCGATACCATATTGATAACCAAATACAAGAAACTCACCCCTTTTTCCAACAGCTGTTTTTGCCACTATCAGGTGGGAGGTTTCCCTTAGATAAAATAATCCTCATCCTTGAAGCCTTATATTTCATGAAAATTAGCCACATTCAGGAAGGGAACAGAAATAAAGAAACACTACTTAGTTGCAGTCAAGTCGTTTTGCTTTCTGATATAATAAATAAAAGACCCTAAATCTTAATAAATGCACAGTATGAGTCAGATGAGGTGTACTTAATCTCCTCCAAATAACAGTAGGAAATCATATCAGTGAGTGGAGGTAGATTTACATTCTCTCAAAATAATCATTTTAGCTATAATCATACAAAACATTAAAGCCAGCTCTCATATAGCAGTTTTAAGGGAACATTCAGAACAACCCAAAGTGGGAAATACACGTCTGGGTGATGTTTCCCATTACGTATGCTCGGTAAATTAAAGTTTTCCACCCAAAAGACGATTTTTTTTATACTTTTATCTTATGACTTATGACAAGTCTTGCATTTAATGGATCCGTCTTTAATCCTCCATCTCTTCATCTCAAGGTTTATCCGATATCTCAAAACCAATTTCCAATCCTCTCTCAGATGACTAAAATAGATGGGGGTATGGGATGCTTACAGGAAGGGACGTGAGAGAGGCAGTCAAAGGAAGTGTGTCGGAGGGGGTGATGTGTCTGATCAAGAGACCGCTTAACAACATTTATAACCTGCAGGAAACAAATGAAATGACTGAGGGACATCAAATTTAGGCTGTAGCTGACTGAAAGAGGCACATTTTCTTGTTGATGAAGATGTCTCTGATTGTGATACTTCAGTCTTTTGGAGTTTTTTTTTGGTCCTTGAACACTTGGTTCCATGAATATTTAAATATATGTTACGAGCTGCAGAAACAGTTCAGCTAATTCAACTATTGAATTAATCGCCAACTATTTTTATGATCAAATTAAAAGTAAAAAATCTCTGACTGCAGCTCCTTAAATGTGAATATTTTCTAGTTTATTTATTCCTCTGTGACAGTAAACTTAATATCTTTGAGTTGTGGATAAAACAAGACATCTGAGGACATTATCTTAGGCTTTTGAAACACATTTTTCACAATTTTCAACAACAACAATGAAAACAATCCTTAGTTGCAGCCCTAGATACGACCCTCACTTTTCTAAATGTAATATCCAGAAACAAATAATGTGTTATATTTGGGCTAATGTGGCACTATGAGATTGAAACTGAGTTTTATTTTATTTAAGTGTTTTTTTGCTAAAATTAAAAATTTTAGTTTGTAGATCAGTAAGTACATGTTTTTAGTTTCCCCCTGGTATTGATCACCTCTGATTTTCTGTGCTGTATTGATACCCTGTACTGTTTTTGATGTGTGTGTCAGATGCGGCCTTCTCATCAGACTCCTCCTCTCCGGAGAACGTCGAAGACTCTGGCCTGGACTCACCTTCCCATCAGCCCCTTGGGCCCTCCCCTGAGCCGGTGGGTTGGGCAGCTTGGCCTCCTGTGTCACAGAGTAAAGAGCAGACACAAACCCTGGGACGACCTGTGGACCCTTTCCTTTCTGCTTTCCGTGACCCCTCCCCTGGTCGGAGTCCTCACCCCCAGGACGACCCTGCCAGCGTCTGGTCCGTCGCTTCATCACGTCCCTCTCGTGTCCCCCCAGATATGGACCCTTCATCCATGCGGTTCCCTGCTTTCTCCCAGTCCCTCCCCCCGCCTGAAATAGAGTCGTCGGTGTGGAACTGCAAACACATCCCCCCCGAGGATCCCTTCCTCGCTGCCTTTGAGAGGACTGTCACCCAGGAGACAGTAAACCTGTCTGACGCCTGGGCACGCCCACCACCTCGCCCAACCCAGGAGGGCAGGGGGATGGAGGGGCGAGGGGACCCATTCTCCATCGCCCTCACTGACACCAAGACACTCCCAACCTCATCCTCCTCCTCCTCTTCATCCTCCTCTCATCGTAAAGACAGAGACAGGAAACGAGACCAGAGCCTCCCGCCTCCTGTTACTTCTGATGACCCGTTTGCAATCACAATGATTGGAAGCCCAACTCACCAGTCGTCGCTGGCTGCAGCAGCCGGGTTAATCCCTTCACACAGCAGCAGCGGTGGTGGCGGTGGTGGCGGTGGTGGTGGCTCTACCAATAGCAACAGGCTGGTACTCGATGCTAATTCAAGTTCTTTGCCTGCAGCTCAGCCCAAGAAGGAGCTGATGCACTGGAACTCTGTCCACAATCCATTTAGTGAAAGTGTCTCCGGTGGGCTGAGCAGCTCAAAAATGCAGGACGGTGGAGGAAAAGGAGAGGGAGGAGGAGGAGGAGGAGAGAGGAGGAAACATCGATCATCAGACAGTGAGCCTCGCAGGAATGCCCCTCCACTCACGAGGCATTCAGGACCACAGGAGGATCTGTGTTTTTCCACAGATAAAGATCAAGACTGTCTGGATCTGAACACTCAGATATCTTGCAGTATCGTCTCACACAAGGGTATGGATTTTTTGGCATTTGAAATTTTTATTGAGGTTGGAAGCAAGTCGAGCTTTAGATAATTTCAGGTTACAAAAGTATTAAACATGGTGTAAAAAAATAAGAAAATAAATGAACAAACAAATAAAAATAAGGTACAATCAAAAGTGAGATACCCAGTCAACAATATAATGAAATGAAAAGAAAACATTTCCTCCTCTTTTTCTTCTTAGCTATGATTGAAATCTAAAAGTCAGTGTCCCAACAGGAAAATAACTTTTAGTGTAAAATAGCCATAGGATGCTATCTCTACCATTACATTTACATGTATCCATTTCCTAAGCAATGCACAAATGAGCCACAGTAGTTAAAGGAGAAGCCTAAAAGTGCTGGAAGACTCAGCTGTATGTTTCACCCAAGGCAGCAGGTATATGAAGTAATACATAGGTGCATAGCGAGTTACATTTTAAAGAGAGATGGAAGTGGTATGCAAGTAGAGAAGAAGTAGGTCTTCAAACAATTTAAGACCGAGAAGGTTCCTGGCGACCCAGTCGAGTTTAGTATCTCGTTTCACCACCAAGTGAGCAGCAGTATTGAGATTTCCTGCCTCGCAGAAATAGAACGACTACTCGTCGTTGAGATGTTACTAAATGAAAGGCATATGAACCTGAATGAGGGAGAGCAGGTACGTGGGTGCTGTGTTAGTGGCCACTCTATAGGTGAGCATTAAGAACTTGACCTTAATGCGAGCAGCAACAGGGATCTGGTGGAGAGTCATGAAAAGTGGAGTGACATTTTGGATCCATTTGCAGAGGTTTTGCTGTGCATGCTGGTAGTCCTGCCAGAGGGGCGTTATAGTAGTCACAGTGAGAGACAACCTGTACAAGGAGTTGAGTGGCACAATCAGCAGATAAAACCTTTCTGATGTTGAATGATATGAAGCAACATGACTGAGTGATCAATGCAACACGCTTAGTGTACGTTAGCTGGTCATCAATCAAGAGTTTTAGCTGTTTTCTATAATTCTGGAGGCTGTAATCAAACCAAACAACTGAAAATGTACATGATATATTGAGTATTTTACAGTAGATCTACAGACTTAAGAAATATAAACCAGGAACTAAACCATCTACCCATAACAGTTATATTAAGAAACATTTTCATTTACAATGCAGGAAAGTTCCCACTTTTATTCTCTTCTTCATCAGTTTATTCCTGATTTCTAATAAAAGCACACCTCTGCATTGAGACAGCGTTTTTAATTAGTCAACACAAAGCCTAATCTTTCCATCAGGATCCTGCCTCCGTCGTTCATTAGGGCTTATTCAGCTAAACCTTTTTTAGTTGATTAATTAGCTGCAAGGATTCTTTTCTTTTTTTGTGGGATTGTTTTATGGTTATTATGGGATAGTTTTATGGTTATTAGTTAACTTCATTAAGTAAGTTTATCAAGCAGAAATACCAAACATGATCTGTTTCTTCCTTTTTAAAATGTGAGGATTCACTCTCTTATGTGATAGGGAACTAGATATATTTGCATTTTGGACTCTTGGTTGGAAAAAACAAGTGATTTGGAGACATCAACTTGGGCTTCAAGAAATTATAATTGTGAGAAAATGTGATTTTTTTTTTCAACATTTTTTGACATTTTGTAGACCAACAAATTAATAAAAATAATAATTATATTTGCAGCCCTAACTAATTCTGTTAGGTTTATTGTTATACATCATAATCATGGTCATAAAAAATGCCCTTTTTATCATATACATACTAACATTTTTTTCTCAGTAACAATTTAATGTTCTTACACTCCATAACGTCCTATTGAAGGGGGCATCAAATCAAGGAACCAAAGACATCCCAACACAGTGAAACCTTGGTACTCACGTTATTAATTACCTTCATCAGATAAAAGTCATGTACTTTCATCAGAAATTCATACAAATGAATGAAACGTCACTCTTAAAGTGAGTGCAAGTGAGACAGGATCTTCTCACTGAAGAGGAAAATTTCTATGACGAAGATTCAGATTCCAGCAGGATGCAAAATCCCTCAATTAATCCAGTACCAATAAAATGTTATTAAGGTTTGAGCCAGCTTGTATTTGGCAGCGTGTCTCATTCAGCTCGTCTCCGTCTGTTCTGAACACGACTTCTGACTGATCGTTAGAGGAGGCCTGTCTCTTATAATCTTGTTTCACTCTGAGATTTTTGAGGTGGCTTTTAGTCATTTTGTGTGTCTGTGTGTTTGAAAGGGTCCAAGCACAACTTCAGACAGGACACGACTGATGTGGTCACAGCTGCTCCTCAGAGAGCGACCCGGGCAAAGAGGACGTCAGGCCGAGTCAGTGGCTGCGAGAGAGTGAGTAAATAAATTTATGTTCCTCTAATATTATATTATCGAGCTCCCTAATATTTTGTTGAATTATTGAATGAAGGGCACAGTTATGTTGCAGATAATTGTTTTCTGCAGGCAAAAAGACAAACTGAAACTTTGAGTGAAAAGAAAAATGAAAATCCTTTTTTTAGTTTAACTCACTCTAGTATAATGGTCTTGTAAGGCTGTAAATATTACCTTTTTGAGGTGGTTCTAAAGGTTATAAAGTGCAAATATATAACCAAAATCATGTCCTGTATAAATGATAACTGCAATATGTAATGATTGATCCAAAGGGAATATCATCTAGACTTATATGAAAATGGTGCCAATACTTGTGTTTCAGTCACGGTCTCTGTGTTCCTCCCCGCTGCCGGAGCCCAGCCCTTCCCTCACCTCCTCCTCCTCCTCCAGCCCCAGTGAGTGGGGGCCTCAGGCAAGGGACAATGACTGGGGGGGTCAGAACCGAGCGCCCAGTCCTGCCAGGGCAGGACAAGCCTCACCGGTGCCCTACCAGCACCAAGACCACCAACAAAGACAGTGTAAGCCTCAGCACATTAATAAAGTGCCCCTAGGATGGATGCTTGAAAGTAGCAGCAAGATTTATGTTGAAGTAAGCAGAGACAGATCACATCACATATCGCATATCACAAATTGCCTTGGGAGGCTTTCCAATCTGTACAGGATACTGCATCCTCTGTCATTTACAGTGCGACCCTCTCATCAGTACAATACATGTTTTTGCTCTGTTGCAGAGATTTAGATTGACACCACTCTCATGTCCGCACAGTAAATATGAAGCTACAACGAGGAGACGCTTAGCTTTGCTTAGCTTGCTTAGCTTTGCTTAGTTTAGCTTAGCATAAAGACAAGAAACGGGGGAAACAGGACAGATCTTGTTGCCTTACAGACAGAGTCAGGCTAGCTAACCAGCTGCTGACTGTAGCTTCATATGTACAGACATGAGTGGTATCAATATTCTCATCTAAGGAAGAAGGGTTTTTTCCAAATGTCGAATTACTCCTTTAAACCTGACTGAATTCATATAAAACTCACTATATTAACAGCATGATGAATTATGACATTTGTTCTCTGCAGTGCACCTGTCTCGTGGTCCCAGTCCCATTTCCCTCAGCACACAGGAGGCCTGGCCTGTGGCAGCGGCCATAACAGAATATATCAATGCCTACTTTAAAGGTGGACAACACAACCGGTCAGCATGATTCCTTTCTTTAATTTTATAAAATCACAGAAAAACAAATCTTTCACATTCTCTGCTCTTAAAGGGGGGGTCATCTGTTTTTACACATCAAAGTCTTGGAGAGTTTTACTGCTCGTGAAGAAAGTTGCATAAAGCCTTTTGTGGCTCCAGAGGGAGCTGTGTGAAGTCTGATAAATAGATGAAGTGATGTCACTTGAGTCGGCGTTGGTTGGGTCTGAAGACTAGACTTTACCAGTAGCCCTCCATCATGTCTGCTTGAAGCTAGCAGCTCAAGGCGGCATTAACCACTATAACATAACACACCTGAATGGTCGTGTCTACAACACCAAGTTGTGAAAACTCTTGCCAGACTAGTTGCCCGGTAATATCCTAACCTTAGCCATCTTGCAATATACAGTATTCTCAACTTGGGGGGTTACCTTTTAGATACGACCCACCCAAATCTCTAACTGAACTGTTGCCAGTGGAGCTGCATGTAAGTAACAAGGAGAAAGAGTATGTGGAATAAAAAAATCATATCTCTGGGTCTGCTGCATTAATGTAGCATTGCATTTCTATAAAGCTTGGGGTCTTGTTGAAAAGCAGATATGGGAAAAAAAGGTCAAAATCAATGCAGCACAGATTGAGATACTGAACAAATGTTTAATCAATTTTCCAGGCACTTGTTAACAGGATTAATTTTGACTCAGTGTGTGTTTTTCTTTCTTTCTCCAGCTGTTTGGTGAAGATCACAGGTGACCTGACGATGTCCTTCCCTGCTGGCATTACCCGAATTTTCACAGCCAACCCCAACGTTCCCGTGCTAAGCTTCAGACTGGTCAACATCTCAAGGATCGATCACTTCCTACCAAATCAAAAGCTGCTCTACAGGTTAGCTGACATCAGCATGTTGAGTCACAATTGTGTTTTTGGCTGTAATGCGATCCTCAGCGTCCCGTCTCTGTGTCTCTACAGCGATCCATCTCAGAGTGACCCTGATACCAGAGACTTCTGGTTCAACATGCAGGCGCTGCAGCTGTACCTGCAGAGAGAGGCTGAACTCAACCCTCAAGCCTCGTACTACAACGTCGGCCTGCTCAAGTATCAGGTCAGGATTTAGAATGACTTTTCTCCATTATTTCTATTTTCTGCATTTTTGGGCCGTTTTATACAATTTCTCCTTATCAGTCACAGTTTAACTTGGGAATATTGAGTGGTGTTACTTAAAACGTCTTTCTTTTTACAGGGCTTTAACCCTCTAAGACCCATAATGGACCACTTTTTGTCTTTTTTAAGGGGGGACAGGGGGTCTTTAGGGACAGAGAGTAGGGCAACAGTAGATGTCACATGGTGTGCACCATCTGAAAGCTGGGAACCTGAAGATTAATTTGAGATGCAGCTGTCAAGTTGTTCTAGTCGTAAATCTGTAATAAACATTAATTAATTAATTAATTAATTAAAATCAGTTGTGAAAGTGTATAAGGGCTAATAACAGGATATTTGAAGTATATGATTTCCATTCTCATGCTCTATTATGTCTCATAAGTTATTGCAGCAATTTTTGGGTTGATACTATTAGTTACACAGATTTGATGCTAAATCTAACCATTTTTTACCACTTTAGAATAAAAATGATCAACATCCCTCCAAAATACCACATAAAGACACCAAGACCTTGTGGCTGACCACTGAAAAAGCCACACTGTGATTTGGTATCAAAAACTTTTGACATTTGGATTGCATTTCTGCAAGAATTGTATTTTTCGATTTTAGATGGTGAGCAGGTCTCAGAGGATTAATTCACAATTTTTTCCTGAAGTTCACTTGAAAGAAAAGGGTGATTTCCTTGAAAGAAAATCCTATTTAAGACATTCAAATAACTCTTCATTCAGAATTTGTTTATTAATGGGAACCTTAATTGTCATATCTGTTGAATTTTGACAACAGGAACAGATTTTGTAAAACCAGTACCTTTAGTCTATTTTATATGACTTATGATGCCACCAAACCTGCTCGGGTCTCTTAATTTTGTCTTAGACTCATTTAAACTTCTAAGGCCTCCATTGTTTCCTCAGGTGTCGTCTCAGGACCCGGGTCGGGCTCCCCTCCTGCTGTCTGCAGAGTGTCAGCGCAGCGGCACCGTGACCCGGGTGTCCCTGGATTACCACTGCTGCCCCGCCACCGCACCCTCCACCCAGCTCGCCGCTGTCCAGGTGCTGCTGCCTTTAGACCACACTGCCACAGACCTGCAGTGTCAGCCACCCGCTTCCTGGTAAGTGATGACGTGATAACAGATAATGAGTTGATAATGACTGTTGACAGTTGCTTGTAAAAAAAAAAAAAAAAAAAAAAAATTTCTTTTTTTTTTCCCAAATTGGGAAATTTAATTTTTTCTCTCTTTTTTTAAAAAATAAATTATAATTTTAATTGAAAAATTTTATATTAAGGGGGCTGCTCCTACAAGCCCCCAGACCATTTGGGGGTTTGGTCCTTTTCCCTGGGCCCCCCCGCAGTCCCCAAAGAAAACTGCCACCTCCCCTCCAACCATTTGTTCTTTTTCTTTGGGGGATTTAACCGGTGACCCCCGCTTCCTACCCCAATCCCTTACGAATTAACTTCCTCCCCCCCCAAAAAGCTTTCAGGGCTCGTCCGGGATTACCGGTTTAGCGTGAGTCTGCCCTGTTATTTACTTGATTATTATAATCAACGAGATTATGGGTAATGCACAAATAGAATTTAAATGAGCCACGTAATCATAATATGATGATGATGATGATGTTGAGCCACTAAACCAAACAAGTCCTATGACAACCGTGTGTATTTTATCACTATGTGCTTTAGGGAAGTTATTTGTACAAAATGTACTTTTTAATTGGTTATTAAAATTGTTGCAGATTAAGTTTCTATTGATCACCTAATCAATTAGCTGACTAACTGTTTCAGCATCAAAGAATCCAATCAAATTAAAACAACTAGTGCAGAAATATCAGTCAATGAATCAAGCAGTCAAGCAACAAGACTAATGGGCCTTGTACACAGAATGCGGTTCAATCTGGTTGAGCTTTGGGGAGCCAGCGACGCAGTGTGCTCGCTCTTTCCTCAACACCGTGAAAAGCCATCATTGCGCCGCGCAAGCCATTGGAAATAATGGGTTTCAGAGCTCAGTTGTGCCCTTCCTGCTTTCTGTGTGAACGACCCATAAAACTACAGCCATGGTAGCAGCTTTGAGCTCGCTATGTTCATAACAGAAATACTAACAATATGATGTGTGACAAGTATAATGTTTACCGTGTTCACCAGCTTAGTTTATGTACCCATCTTAGCTTGTTAGAATGCTAATGTTTGCTAACTGGCAGTAAACGCAAAGTACAGCTGAGGGGAATGTAATTATTTTTGCAAGCCGTTTATTCATAAATAAATGTATGGGACAAATTAACATGACCTGATGATGGTGTTAGAAAAAAACTTAGATCTTCAAAGTTACAACAATTAAACCTGAGGGGGACATGAATGTGTGAACCAAATTTCAAGGTATCTTAAAGTCAGTCAATCTTAAAGTTGTCAATCACTGAAAACCTCTGTAACTGGAAAGTGTCCCCCTCACTAAAATGAAGAAAGACTTACACATGCCCATTAATTGTTTAAAGTGAAACTAAATGGGCTAATTCAAAAAGTTGATGTTGTTATGTTGTACTTTTTTTTGGGACTCCTCTAATCACTCTCTCATTGAGATCTACTTCCAGGGTTGTGTTTTCATGAAGCACACACCTGAAAATTGCAGCTGACGTCAGTCACCTCGTCAGGCTGAACTAAGTAGTCAGGAAAGAGAGGGGAGAGTAGGTAGAGAGTTCTTTAAGTTGCTTTTGTTTGGCATTTCTTCAGTTTATTATGCATTCTATTTATTTGTAAGTGTGATTAATATTCATTTGTATTTTGTAAATAGTAATATTACTATGGGTAAATTGTGAATATATTTAGTAAACGTATTGGGGGAGTCTTATATGCCCTTCACTGTTGGTAGAGGCCAGAAGCAGATATGCAGCTTGGAAAGCAGCAGTGCATTGTCTCAGAGAGAGGGGATCCGGTAGAGTCGCCTCAGCTCCTGGACTCTGCTGCACCTGTGTGAAACTATGTTGTTGTCCTTCTGCCTGCTACCTGTTGGTGAGAGCTCTGGGATTTACTAGTATTATGATCACTAGTAAAAATCAAACCTCTGGAAAAAAAAAAAAAAGTCCCTGTTGCACTGTTGGTGGTCATTTCTCCACCACGCTTTGCCCTTCAATCCTGCTAGTTTACAGCCTGTTTGTACAGGTTCACCTCATAAAAACCTTACAAGCACAAACTTAGCCTCATGGTAGCTTTGGAGGAAAGCTTAGATCTCTTTAAGTCTAGGATTCATCCTCTGGGGACCATTGATATCTGAACCAGATTCCATAGCATTGCATCCAATACTTATTTTATATATATCTCAGTCTGGACCAACGTGATGGACTGGCTGACCGGTACTTACATCCCTAACGCATTCTGTTATTGTTTGTGTTTTATCTGTTATTATGTAAACTGAGAATTTATCAAATTTTCTGACATTTTATAGAATATATCCCATTTATCACTGGTAACACGTCATTTAACAATTTGAAGACAGCTGTGATGGATAACAGGAGAAAGGTGGTGACTGAGCAGCAGGTTAGGCCTCACTGTCTACCGTATTTATTTTTCTCTGCAGGAACGCTGAGGAAAGACGGCTGCTGTGGAAACTCCCAAACCTCTCCCCAACCAACCACAGCAAAGGTCAGAGCTCTGCTGCTGCTCTCTTTTTCCTCCTTGCTTGTATTTCTTTTACCCCTCATTGATTGGTAAGCTTAATAAGAAGGAGAAGGAAACTTGCACACAGAGATGCACATACTTGCACCTTGATATCTAGCTAACTGACAGCCTGTTTTGTGTCTCTCATAAGCCGCCATCTGATTCTTATGAAGAAGAAGAAGATATTCCTTTATTAGTCCCACTAGGGGAAATTCAATTTTTTCACTCTGTTGTTAACTTATACACGGTACATGCAGACCCGAACACACACATGCACAAACATGCAACAATGGAGAGATGTCAGAGTGAGGGGGCTGCTCCTGACAAGCGCCCCGAGCAGTTGGGGGTTTGGTGCCTTGCTCAGGGGCACCTCGGCAGTGCCCAAGAGGTAAACTGGCACCTCTCCAGCTACCAGTTCACACTCAGTTCTTGGTCCATGTCGGGACTTGAACCGGTGACCCTCCGGTTCCCAAGCCAACTCCCTACAGACTGAGCTACTGCCGCCCCAATTATATTTGCCTCTTTAAAATTAGTGCCAGAAATATTTTCTACTTCACTTCCTTCTTGTCGGGTTCACATCTCCACATTGTGTCAGACAAATGTAGAAATGAGTAATTAAGATCTCGGCACTCCACATCCTCTTTTTAACAAGCTGAAGTCTGAAGGCGTATCATTACCTTTCAGCAGCAGCATTAGCATTTCAACGTGGCAGCTGCTCTCATCAACCAACACAAAGACAACCATAAAATGTTCCTCTTTTATTTTGTGTCAGATTGATTGTTGCTCATATTTCACAGCATTAATGGTGCACAGGTAAGAAGCGGCATATGAAAGAGTCTTTCAAGGCTCTAATTTAAGATAGAAAAGTCTAAAATTCAATCGAAATTAAGCTTGAAGTTTCCTTCACCTGCATGCATCTTTGTATCAGACACCCACATTTCTTCTTTTTATTTTATTCTCTTTTTTTCATCTAATGATATATTATTACCTCGGTGTGAAGCGACGGGCTCGGAGAGCAGAGAAAAAGAGACTATTCGTGGTTGTCAGTGATGGATGGGATATTAAAACATTTAAAGTTTGAAAACTTTTCTGGTTTATGAGCCAATGACAAAACACTGAAAGGTCACCATAACTCCTCCATGTCTCTTTTCAGAAATACCGTTCACCTCAAAACATGTCTTTATCACTAAAATGTTAAAAAGCTGCTTTACATGAATAATGTCTGGCAGAGTTGAGTCAGTGATTAATTTATTTTACTGGATACCGTGTTGGTGAAAACATTTATCAGCTTGATGACAGCCAAAAAGAAGCTTTACAGTATTTCATCTTTATCACACATAATGTATCTATGAATGTGACATTTACTGTTTATACAGAGGTCAAAAGATGATAATACTTCTAGGTTGAGCCCAGGGCTCAGTTTGGTTGAAAAATGATTTTTTTTTATGTCTTGATTACAAATTACTGTTTTAATAGCATGTTCATGGCTGAAAATGCTGCTGAACTGTTAAATGTAATTAGATGTAATAGCTGCTGGAAGAATAGCTGCTGCACTGCTGTAGCTAATGTGAATCTTAACAAACTACACTGAAGTAGATGTCTTAAAAAGGATAAAACTTGGTTGAAAAAAATTCATCCCTGCAACCCACAGCACTACCAGATGTGCTCAGGTACCCCTCGATCGTAGCCATAATAATCAGAAGAAGAAATAAACTTTATTCATACAGCACTTTTAATAACAAAGTTACAGAGTACTCTACATGGTTGAACCAGTAATAAAACATTTCAGGACTACAATGAAACAAACATAAACAAACAAAAATGAAATGGAATAAAATACCAAATAATAAAAACAACTGCTACCATAAATATAAAAGATTCGTTTTAAGTAGTGATTTAAATGATGTCAGTGATTCTGCATCTTCAATATTTCACTGCAGAAGAAACAGTGGTTGTTTTGGATCCGCTGAACATGTAAATCAATCTGAAAAAATCAAACTGAAAAAAATAGCCATCCATTTCAACCTCTCTGCTTCTTTATGATAATTACATTCATTCTTAAAAACAAACAATTTGTCAACATCACCCACCGCATTTATGGCCTTTATCGTTCATATTTCTCATGTATCTGTGTCTCTCTGCCTGTCGGCGGTGTTCCAGGCTCAGGGACTCTGTGTGCCAGCTGGCAGTGCCTGGAGGTCCCCCGCGGCCCTCCACCCAGCCTGGCTGTTCAGTTTGTGGGCTCCGGGGCCTCGCTGTCGGGCATGGACGTGGAGCTGGTGGGCAGCCGCTACCGCATGTCACTGGTCAAGAAGAGATTTGCCACAGGTGACCCTGAACTCACACACTTACAGACATACGACATTATTTTATTATATTCTTACTCTCCATGTGCATGTATAAGTGGGGGTTTAACACTAAAACTTATGGTAAATGATGGGATAAGTCAATGTGGTCCTCACTAAGGCCACAAAACCACTGTGGGCCTTATAGATAGACTTTATAGTATGTGTTTCCATAGTATGTACCTGTGATTCATCAGTCAATTGAATGAAAATTAACTGCTAGTTTTAATGGATTAATGGATTAATCATAGATATATTATACTGTGGGTTTTTTTTTCAATATACTGGCTTTTTTTCAATATACTGTGACTTTTTACAAAATTTTCAATATATTATTCTATGACTTTTTTGACACATTATACTATACCGGTATATTTTTTTTGTTTTTTCGACATGACTTTTATTTTTTGATATAGTATATATATATATCACTTTTTTTGTCATACTATACTATGAATTGTTTTCAGCTTACTATACTATGACTTATTTTTCTTTTTTTGACATACTATACTATGACTTTTTAAAAAAAATCTTTGACATACTATACATTTTAATAATTATATTGACATACTCTTCTATTGATTTTTAACATGCTATTCTACAACTGTTTTGGGACACAATATAGTATGACTTTTTTATTGTTTTTTTATGTACTATACAATGACTTAATTTTTCAACATACTACACTATGAGTTTTTACATTTTTTTGACATAATATACTATAGCGTTTTTGTTACATACTACTGTAGACTGTTTTTATTTTTTGACATATTGTACTGTTATACATAATATACTATATAGTAGTATATTATATATAGTATATTTTTCTGACATACTATGACATTTTTTCAGCTTACCGTACTATACTATGGCTTTTTAAAATTTTTGACATACTATACTATGACTTTTTTCATGAAATTTCTCGACATACTATACTGACTTTTTTCATCATACTATACTTACTTTTTTCATAACATTTTTCGACATACTATACTATAACTTCTTGCATGAAATATTTCAACATACTATACTACGACTTTTTTAATGAAAATTTTTGACATACTATACTATGACTTTTTTCATGAGATTTTTCGACATACTATACTATGACTTTTTTCGTCAAACTATACTATGACTTTTTTCATGAAATTTTCCGACATACTATACTATGACTTTTTATGAAATTTTTCGACATACTATACTATGACTTTTTGCATGAAATATTTCGACATACTTTACTATGACTTTTTTTCATGAAAATTTTCGACATACTACACTGATTTTTTTTTTCGTCACACTACACTGACTTTTTTCATGAAATTTTTCGACATTCTATACCAGGGGGGTCAAACTCATTTTCATCCCGGGCCACATCAGCATCATGGTTCCCCTCAAAGGGCTGGTTGTAACTGTAAGACTATATAAATATATCTACTCTAGATCATATTATAAAATTGCCTCTGAATTTGATTAGTATTAGTTTTAGTAATAATTTATTTAATAACTAGCTCTGAAGACAAAAAGTTACTTTTTTTTAAATTCAGGGCTTCATTCCCAGAATTGTACATTTACATCAGTCAGCAGCGACTTTGTGCAGGCGGGATTCATTCAGTCTGGATGCGGAGAGGTGAACAGCTCTGACTGCAGCTAGGAGGGACTGCTGACGAGGACCGGGCCCCCTATGAGAGCTTTGGGACCGGGTAGGGGTCCACGGCAGCACCAGCTGCTCATTGAGAAGAGGAAGAACGATACCTGCTTTCTCCACAACACCAGAAAAACTCGTTAGATTTGGCCCTAATTTCTTTTTTGAAAGACTCGCTAGAGGGGTCTGAAAACTGGCTAAATATAGCGACTTAGTCGCTAAGTAGGCGTCACAGCGCTGTTGCTGGAAACCGCAGATACTGAGACGCTACAGTGCGCATGTCACAAAATCGAGATGCATTGTGGGGTAGGCAATGTAAAGACCAGGCCAGGATTAAGTGAGGTGACGGGCAAGATTTGGCCCACGGGCCTTGAGTTTGACACGTGTATTATACTATGACGTTTTTTTTGTAAAATTTTCCAACATTTCACAAAATGACTTTTTTCCACCATCAACACATCAATCATTCTACATGCTATAATAAGACCGTTTTCATGATTTTTTTCAACATCAAAAAAATTTGACGTTTTCATCGAAAAATTTCGACATACTATACTATGACTTTTTTTTTTTTTTTTTTTAATTTTTCAACATTCGATAAAATGACTTTTTTCCACCATAGAATCATTTTACATGCTATAATACGACCGTTTTTATAATTTTTTTAAACATACAAAAATTTGAGGGTTTTTTTTTCATAAAATTTTCGACATACTATACTATTACATTTTTTGTAAAGTTTTTCAACATTCGATAAAATGACTTTTTTCCACCATAGATTCATTTTACATGCTATAATACGACGGTTTTCATGATTTTTTTCAACATCAAAAAAATTTGACGTTTTCATCGAAAAATTTCGACATACTATGCTGACATTTTTTTTGTAAAATTTTTCAACATTCGATAAAATTACTTTTTTCCACCATAGAATCATTTTACATGCCATATAATGACTGTTTTCATGATTTTTTTCAACATACAAAAATTTGACGTTTTTAATCGTAAAATTTTCAACATACTATACTGTGACGTTTTTTTGTAAAATTTTCCAACATTTTATGAAATTACTTTTTTCCACCATAGAATCATTTTACATTATCATTCATTATTTTTTTCAACATCAAAAAAATTTGACGTTTTCATCGAAAAATTTTGACATACTATAGTATGACGTTTATTATGGTCAAATTTTCCAACATTTCACGAAATGACTTTTTTCCACCATAGAATCATTTTACATGCTATAATACGACCGTTTTCATTATTTTTTTCAAAATCAAAAAAATTTGACGTTTTCATCGAAAAATTTTGACATACTATACTATGACGTTTATTATTGTAAAATTTTCCAACATTTCACGGAATGACTTTTTTCCACCATAGAATCATTTTACATGCTGTAATACGACCGTTTTCATGATTTTTTTCAACATCAAAAAAATTTGACAATTTCATCGAAAAATTTCAACAGACTATACTATGTCTTTCTTCGTCAAAATTTTCGAAAGACTATACTATGGCTTTTTTCATCAAAATTTTCGAAAGACTTTCTGACTCTTTTCGTCAAACAATACTATGACTTTTTTCATGAAAATTTTCGACATCCTTTACTATGACTCTTTTCATCAAAATTTTCGACATCCTATACTATGACTTTTATCATGAAAATTTTTTACATACTATAGTATGACTTTTTTCGTCATACTACACTATGACTTTTTTATGAAAATTTTCGACATGCTATACTATGACTTTTTTCGTGAAAATTTTCGATATACTATACTATGACTTTTTATCATGAATTTTCTCCACATACTATACTATGACTTTTTTCGTGAAATTTTTCAAAATACTATACTATGACTTTTTTTTGAAAATTTTCGACATGCTATACTGACTTTTTTCATGAAAATTTTCGACATGCTTTACTTTACTATGACTTTTTTTTTGTAAAATTTTCCAACATTTCACGAAATGACTTTTTTCAACCACAGCAACATTTTAATGCTATAATACGACCGTTTTCATGATGTTTTTCAACATAAAAAAAATTTGACGTTTTCATCGAAAAATTCCGACATACTACACTTGACATTTTTTTTGTAAAATTTTCCAACATTTCACGAAATGACTTTTTTCTAACGTAGAATCATTTTACATGCTATAATACGATCGTTTTCATAATTTTTTTCAACATACAAAAATTTGAGGGTTTTTTGCGTAAACTATTCGACATACTATACTGACATTTTTTTGTAAAATTTTTCAAAATTCAATAAAATGACTTTTTTCCACCATAGATTCATTTTACATGCTCTAATACGACCGTTTTCATGATTTTTTTCAACATACAAAAATTTTACGTTTTCATCGAAAAATTTTGACATACTATACTATGACTTTTTTTTGTAAAATTTTCCAACATTTCATGAAATTACTTTTTTCCACCATAGATTCATTTTACATGCTCTAATACGACCGTTTTCATGATTTTTTTCGACATCAAGAAAATTTGACATTTTCATCAAAATTTTCTAAAGACTATACTATGACTTTTTTTTGTAAAATTTTCCAACATACTATGCTATGACTTTTTTCATGAAAGTTTTCGACATACTTCAATGACTTTTTTTCGTCAAACAATACTATGACTTTTATCATGAAAATTTTCAACATCCTATAATATGACTTTTTTCATGAAAATTTTCGACATACTATAGTATGACTTTTTTTAATGAAATTTTTCGACATACTATACTATGACTTTTTTCATGAAAATTTGACATACTTTACTATGACTTTTTTTGTCAAACTATACTATGACTTTTATCATGAAAATTTTCAACATCCTATACTATGACTTTTTTCATGAAAATTTTCGACATACTATAGTATGACTTTTTTTCTTGAAAATTTTAGACAATGACTTTTTTATGAAAATTTTCGACATGCTATACTATGACTTTTTTCATGAAAATTTTCGACATGCTATACTATGACTTTTTTCATGAAAATTTTCGACATACTTTGCTATGACTTTTTTTTTGTAAAATTTTCCAACATTTCACGAAAGGACTTTTTTCAACCACAGCAACATTTTAATGCTATAATACGACCGTTTTCATGATGTTTTTCAACATAAAAAAAATTTGACGTTTTCATCGAAAAATTCCGACATACTACACTATGACGTTTTTTTTGTAAAATTTTCCAACATTTCACGAAATTACTTTTTTCTAACGTAGAATCATTTTACATGCTATAATACGATCGTTTTCATAATTTTTTTCAACATACAAAAATTTGAGGGTTTTTTGCGTAAACTATTCGACATACTATACTGACATTTTTTTGTAAAATTTTTCAAAATTCAATAAAATGACTTTTTTCCACCATAGATTCATTTTACATGCTATAATATGACCGTTTTCATAGTTTTTTTTAACATCAAAAAAATTTGACGTTTTCATCAAAAAATTTCGACATACTATACTATGACTTTTTTTTTGTAAAATTTTCCAACATTTCACGAATTGACTTTTTTTCCACCATAGAATCATTTTACATGCTATAATACGACCGTTTTCATGATTTTTTTCAACATCAAAAAAATTTGACATTGTCATCGAAAAATTTCGACAGACTATGCTACGACTTTCTTCGTCATACTATACTATGGTTTTTTTCATCAAAATTTTCGACATACTTCAATGACTTTTTTCGTCAAACAATACTATGACTTTTATCATGAAAATTTTCGACATCCTATACTATGACTTTTTTCATGAAAATTTTCGACATACTATAGTATGACTTTTTTTCTTGAAAATTTTTGACATACTATACAATGACTTTTTTTAAGAAAAATTTTCGACATACTATACTATGACTTTTTTTCGTGAAAATTTTCGATATACTATACTATGACTTTTTATCATGAAATTTCTCCACATACTGTATTATGACGGGTTTTTTTTGTAAAATTTTCCAGCATTTCACGAAATGACTTTTTTCAACCACAGCAACATTTTACATGCTATAATACGACCGTTTTCATGATGTTTTTCAACATCAAAAAGATTTGACGTTTTCCATCGAAAAATTTCGACATACTACACTATGACGTTTTTTTTGTAAAATTTTCCAACATTTCACGAAATGACTTTTTTGTACCGTAGAATCATTTTACATGCTATAATACGATCGTTTTCATAATTTTTTTCAACATACAAAAATTTGAGGGTTTTTTTTTCGTAAAATTTTCGACATACTATACTGACATTTTTTTGTAAAATTTTCCAACATTTCACGAAAATGACTTTTTTCCACCATAGATTCATTTTACATGCTCTAATACGACCGTTTTCATGATTTTTTTCAACATACAAAAATTTTACGTTTTCATCGAAAAATTTCGCCATACTATACTGTAATGTTTTTTTTTTTTTTTTAATTTTTCAACATTCGATAAAATGACTTTTTTCCACCATAGATTCATTTTACATGCTATAATACAACCATTTTCATGTTTTTTTTCAACATCAAAAAAATTTGACGTTTTCATCGAAAAATTTCGACATACTACACTATGACTTTTTTTTGTAAAATTTTCCAAGTTTTCATGAAATGACTTTTTTCCACCATAGATTCATTTTGCATGCTATAATACTACAGTTTTCATTATTTTTTTCAACATCAAGAAAATTTGACGTTTTCATCGAAAAATTTTGACATGCTATACTATGACGTTTATTATTGTAAAAATTTCCAACATTTCACGAAATGACTTTTTTCCACCATAGAATCATTTTACATGCTATAATACGACCGTTTTCATGATTTTTTTCAACGTCAAAAAAATTTGACATTGTCATCAAAATTTTCGAAAGACTATACTATGACTTTTTTTAATAAAAATTTTCCACATACTATACTATGACTTTTTTCATGAAAATTTTCGACATACTTCAATGACTTTTTTCGTCAAACAATACTATGACTTTTATCATGAAAATTTTCAACATCCTATACTATGACTTTTTTCATGAAATTTTTCGACATACTATACTGACTTTTTTCATGAAAATTTGACATACTTTACGATGACTTTTTTTGTCAAACTATACTATGACTTTTATCATGAAAATTTTCGACATCCTATACTATGACTTTTTTCATGAAAATTTTCGACATACTATAGTATGACTTTTTTCGACATACTATACTGACTTTTTTTCTTGAAAATTTTAGACAATGACTTTTTTATGAAAATTTTCGACATGCTATACTATGACTTTTTTTTCGTGAAAATTTTCGATATACTATACTATGACTTTTTATCATGAAATTTCTCCACATACTGTACTATGACGGGGTTTTTTTTTGTAAAATTTTCCAACATTTCACGAAATGACTTTTTTCAACCACAGCAACATTTTACATGCTATAATACGACCGTTTTCATGATGTTTTTCAACATCAAAAAAAATTTGACGTTTTCATCGAAAAATTTCGACATACTACACTATGACTTTTTTTTGTAAAATTTTCCAACATTTCACGAAATGACTTTTTTTCTACCGTAGAATCATTTTAAATGCTATAATACGATCGTTTTCATAATTTTTTTCAACATACAAAAATTTGAGGGTTTTTTTCGTAAAATTTTCGACATACTATACTGACATTTTTTTGTAAAATTTTTCAACATTCGATAAAATGACTTTTTTTCCACCATAGATTCATTTTACATGCTCTAATATGACCGTTTTCATGATTTTTTTCAACATACAAAAATTTGACGTTTTCATCGAATAATTTTGCCATACTATACTGTGATGTTTTTTTTTTTTAATTTTTCAACATTAAATAAAATGACTTTTTTCCACCATAGAATCATTTTACATGCTATAATACGACCGTTTTCATGGTTTTTTCAACATCAAAAAAATTTGACGTTTTCATCGAAAAATTTCGACATACTATACTATGACTTTTTTTTGTGAAATATTCCACCATTTCATGAAATGACTTTTTTCCACCATAGAATCGTTTTACATGCTATAATACGACCGTTTTCATGATTTTTTTCAACATCAAAAAAAATTTGACGTTTTCATCGAAAAATTTCGACATACGACGTATGCCGTTTTTTTTTTTTTTTTTAATTTTCCAACATTTCACGATATGAATTTTTTCTTCAATAGAATCATTTTACATGCTATAATACGACCGTTTTCATGTTTTCTAACATAAAAAAAATTTGACATTTTTATCGAAAAATTTCGACATACTATACTATGACGTTTTTTTTTTTTATTTTTCAACATTCGATAAAATGACTTTTTTCCACCATAGATTCATTTTACATGCTATAATACAACCGTTTTCATGGTTTTTTTCAACATCAAAAAAATTTGACGTTTTCATCGAAAAATTTCGACATACTATACTATGACGTTTTTTTTGTAAAATTTTCCAACATTTCACGAAATGACTTTTTTGTACCGTAGAATCATTTTACATGCTATAATACGATCGTTTTCATAATTTTTTTCAACATACAAAAATTTGGGGTTTTTTTTTCGTAAAATTTTCGACATACTATACTGACATTTTTTTGTAAAATTTTCCAACATTTCACGAAATGACTTTTTTCCACCATAGATTCATTTTACATGCTCTAATACGACCGTTTTCATGATTTTTTTCAACATACAAAAATTTTACGTTTTCATCGAAAAATTTCGCCATACTATACTGTAATGTTTTTTTTTTTTTTTAATTTTTCAACATTCGATAAAATGACTTTTTTCCACCATAGATTCATTTTACATGCTATAATACAACCATTTTCATGTTTTTTTTCAACATCAAAAAAATTTGACGTTTTCATCGAAAAATTTCGACATACTACACTATGACTTTTTTTTGTAAAATTTTCCAAGTTTTCATGAAATGACTTTTTTCCACCATAGATTCATTTTACATGCTATAATACTACCGTTTTCATTATTTTTTTCAACATCAAGAAAATTTGACGTTTTCATCGAAAAATTTTGACATGCTATACTATGACGTTTATTATTGTAAAAATTTCCAACATTTCACGAAATGACTTTTTTCCACCATAGAATCATTTTACATGCTATAATATACCTTTTCATGATTTTTTTCAACTCAAAAAAATTTGACATTGTCATCAAAATTTTCGAAAGATATACTATGACTTTTTTTAATAAAAATTTTCCACATACTATACTATGACTTTTTTCATGAAAATTTTCGACATACTATACTGCTTTTTTATGAAAATTTGACATACTTTACGATGACTTTTTTTGTCAAACTATATATGATTATCATGAAAATTTTCGACATCCTATACTATGACTTTTTTCATGAAAATTTTCGACATACTATAGTATGACTTTTTTCGACATACTATACTATGACTTTTTTTCTTGAAAATTTTAGACAATGACTTTTTTATGAAAATTTTCGACATGCTATACTATGACTTTTTTTTCGTGAAAATTTTCGATATACTATACTATGACTTTTTATCATGAAATTTCTCCACATACTGTACTATGACGGGGTTTTTTTTGTAAAATTTTCCAACATTTCACGAAATGACTTTTTTCAACCACAGCAACATTTTACATGCTATAATACGACCGTTTTCATGATGTTTTTCAACATCAAAAAAATTTGACGTTTTCATCGAAAAATTTCGACATACTACACTATGACGTTTTTTTTGTAAAATTTTCCAACATTTCACGAAATGACTTTTTTCTACCGTAGAATCATTTTAAATGCTATAATACGATCGTTTTCATAATTTTTTTCAACATACAAAAATTTGAGGGTTTTTTTCGTAAAATTTTCGACATACTATACTGACATTTTTTTGTAAAATTTTTCAACATTCGATAAAATGACTTTTTTCCACCATAGATTCATTTTACATGCTCTAATATGACCGTTTTCATGATTTTTTTCAACATACAAAAATTTGACGTTTTCATCGAATAATTTTGCCATACTATACTGTGATGTTTTTTTTTTTTAATTTTTCAACATTAAATAAAATGACTTTTTTCCACCATAGAATCATTTTACATGCTATAATACGACCGTTTTCATGGTTTTTTCAACATCAAAAAAATTTGACGTTTTCATCGAAAAATTTCGACATACTATACTATGACTTTTTTTTGTGAAATATTCCACCATTTCATGAAATGACTTTTTTCCACCATAGAATCGTTTTACATGCTATAATACGACCGTTTTCATGATTTTTTTCAACATCAAAAAAATTTGACGTTTTCATCGAAAAATTTCGACATACGACGTATGCCGTTTTTTTTTTTTTTTTTAATTTTCCAACATTTCACGATATGAATTTTTTTCTTCAATAGAATCATTTTACATGCTATAATACGACCGTTTTCATGTTTTCTAACATAAAAAAAATTTGACATTTTTATCGAAAAATTTCGACATACTATACTATGACGTTTTTTTTTTTTATTTTTCAACATTCGATAAAATGACTTTTTTCCACCATAGATTCATTTTACATGCTATAATACAACCGTTTTCATGGTTTTTTTCAACATCAAAAAAATTTGACGTTTTCATCGAAAAATTTCGACATACTATACTATGACGTTTTTTTTTGTAAAATTTTCCAACATTTCACGAATTGACTTTTTTTCTTCCATAGTATCATTTTACATGCTATAATACGACCGTTTTCATGATTTTTTTCAACATAAAAAAAATTTGACGTTTTCATCGAAAAATTTCGACATATTATACTATGACTTTTTTTGAAAAATTTTCCAACAGTTCACGAAATGACTTTTTTCCACCATAGATTCATTTTACATGCTATAATACGACCGTTTTCATGTTTTTTTTCAACATACAAAAATTTGAGGGTTTTTTTCGTATAATTTTCGATATACTATACTATTTCGTTTTTTTTGTAAAATTTTTCAACATTCGTTAAAATGACTTTTTTCCACCATATATTCATTTTACATGCCATAATATGACCGTTTTCATAGTTTTTTTCAACATCAAAAAAATTTGACGTTTTTTTCGTAAAATTTTCGACATACTATACTATGACATTTTTTGTAAAATTTTCCAACATTTCACGAAATGACTTTTTTCCACCATAGAATCGTTTTACATGCTATAATACGACCGTTTTCATGATTTTTTTCAACATCAAAAAAATTTGACGTTTTCATCGAAAAATTTCGACATACTATACTATGACGGGTTTTTTTTTTGTAAAATTTTCCAACATTTCATGATATGACTTTTTTCTTCAATAGAATCATTTTACATGCTATAATACGACCGTTTTCATGTTTTCTAACATCAAAAAAATTTGACATTTTTATCGAAAAATTTCGACATACTAAACATTACGTTTCTTTTTTTTAGTTTTTCAACATTCGATAAAATTACTTTTTTCCACCATAGATTCATTTTACATGCTATAATACAACCGTTTTCATGGTTTTTTTCAACATCAAAAAAATTTGACGTTTTCATCGAAAAATTTCGACATACTATACTATGACTTTTTTTGTGAAATATTCCACCATTTCACAAAATTACTTTTTTCCACCATAGAATCGTTTTACATGCTATAATACGACCGTTTTCATGATTTTTTTCAACATCAAAAAAATTTGACGTTTTCATCGAAAAATTTCGACATACTATACTATGACGTTTTTTTAGTAAAATTTTCCAACATTTCACGAAATGACTTTTTTTCTTCCATAGAATCATTTTATATGCTATAATACGACTGTTTTCTTTTTTTTCAACATCAAAAAACTTTGACGTTTTCATCGAAAAATTTCGACATATTATACTATGACTTTTTTTTGAAAAATTTTCTAACAGTTCACGAAATGACTTTTTTTTCCACCATAGATTCATTTTACATGCTATAATACGACCGTTTTCATGGTTTTTTTCAACATCAAAAAAATTTGACGTTTTCATCGAAAAATTTCGACATACTATACTATTTCGTTTTTTTTGTAAGATTTTTCAACATTCGTTAAAATGACTTTTTTCCACCATATATTCATTTTACATGCTATAATATGACCGTTTTCATAGTTTTTTTCAACATCAAAAAAATTTGACGTTTTCATCGAAAAATTTCGACATACTATACTATGACTTTTTTTTGTGAAATATTCCACCATTTCACGAAATGACTTTTTTTCTTCCATAGAATCATTTTACATGCTATAATACGACCGTTTTCATTTTTTTTTTCAACATCAAAAAAATTTGACGTTTTCATCGAAAAATTTCGACATATACTATGAGGTTTTATTGAAAAATTTTCCAACAGTTCACGAAATGACTTTTTTCCACCATAGATTCATTTTACATGCTATAATACGACCGTTTTCATGGTTTTTTTTCAACATCAAAAAAATTTGACGTTTTCATCGAAAAATTTCGACATACTATACGTTTTTTTTTTGTAAAATTTTCCAACATTCGATAAAATGACTTTTTTCCACCATAGAATCATTTTACATGCTACACTCCTGATCAAAATCTTAAGACCAGTTAAAAAATTGCAAGAATTTACGTTTTGCACTGTTGTATCTTAAGAAGGTTCTAAGTAGAGTTTCAAAATGCAAAAAGAAGAAATGAGAACAAGAGACTAAATGTTTTGAGCAGGCAATTTATTGAAAAGAACAATTTAACTAAAATAGGCTGTTCATCAGCTGATCAAAAGTTTAAGACCATAGCTCAAAAAAACCCCTAAAACAGAAATTAAAGTCTCAAAAACAGACTCAGTAATGAGTAGCTCCACCATTATTGTTGATCACTTCAAAAATTTGTGTTGGCATGCTTGATGCGAGTGTTTCCAAAAGGCTTGTAGGAATGTTGCTCCAAGTGGTGAAGATGGCTTCACGAAGGGCATCCACTGTCTGGAACTGATGTCCATTTTTGTAAACTTCCCTTGCCATCCATCCCCAAATGTTCTCAATTGGATTTAGATCAGGGGAACATGCAGGATGATCCAAGAGTGATGTTATTCTCCTGAAAAAAATCCTTTGTCAGACGGGCATTGTGAATCGCAGCATTGTCCTGCTGAAAAACCCAGTCATCACCACACAGACGAGGGCCCTCAGTCATGAGGGATGCCCGCTGCAACATCTCCACGTAGCCAGCTGCTGTTTGACGCCCTGCACAACCTGGAGCTCCATTGTTCCATTGAAGGAAAAAGCACCCCAGATCATGATGGCGCCCCCTCCGCTGTGCCGTGTTGAAAAAAATCTCAGGTGGCATCTCCTTGTCATGCCAGTAGCGTTGGAAGCCATCAGGACCATCAAGGTTAAATTTTTTCTCATCAGAGAATAAAACTTTCTTCCAACTTTGAACGTCCCATGTTTGGTGCTCCCTTGCAAAGGCCAAACGGGCAATTTTGTGGCGTTGAAGGAGACGTGGCCTTTGAAGACGTTTTTTGTTTTTGAAGCCGTTCCTTTGCAGATGCCGTCTGATGGTTATTGGGCTGCAGTCAGCACCAGTAATGGCCTTAATGTGGGATGAGGATCGTCCCGTGTCTTGACGGACAGCCATTCGGATCCTCCGGCTCAATGCCGGTGAGATTTTTTTTGGGTCTACCACTTGATTTTTTTGTTCCATAAACCTCAGGATCTTTTAAGAAATGCAAAATGACTGTCTTACTGCGTCCAACCTCAGCAGCGATGGCACGCTGTGAGAGGCCTTGTCTATGCAGCTCAACAATCCTGCCACGTTCGAAGGCAGTGAGTTTTTTTGCTTTTCCCATCAAGAGGTCTTGACAGTGTGATTACCTGACAGAAAATGACATGGAATCCAAATTTTTGCACAGATTTGGGCTTTTAAAGGAGGTGGTCTTAAACTTTTGATCAGCTGACGAACAGCCTATTTCAGTTAAATTGTTCTTTTCAATAAATTGCCTGCTCAAAACATTTGGTCTCTTGTTCCCATTTCTTCTTTTTGCATTTTGAAACTCTACTTAGAACCGTCTAAGATACAACAGTGCAAAATGCAATTCTTCATTTTTTAAGGTCAAATTTTGATCAGGAGGTATAATACGACCGTTTTCATGATTTTTTTCAACATCAAAAAAATTTGAGGGTTTTTTTTCGTAAAATTTTCGACATACTATACTATTTCGTTTTTTTTGTAAGATTTTTCAACATTCGTTAAAATGACTTTTTTCCACCATATATTCATTTTACATGCTATAATATGACCGTTTTCATAGTTTTTTTTTCAACATCAAAAAAATTTGACTTTTTTTTCGTAAAATTTTCGACATACTATACTATGACATTTTTTGTAAAATTTTTCAACATTCGATAAAATGACTTTTTTCCACTATAGAATCATTTTACATGCTATAATACGACCGTTTTCATGGTTTTTTTCAACATCAAAAAAATTTGACGTTTTCATCGAAAAATTTCGACATATACTATGAGGTTTTATTGAAAATTTTCCAACAGTTCACGAAATGACTTTTTTCAACCATAGATTCATTTTACATGCTATAATACGACCGTTTTCATGTTTTTTTCAACATCAAAAAAATTTGACGTTTTCATCGAAAAATTTCGACATACTATACTATGACGTTTTTTTTTGTAAAATTTTCCAACATTTCACGAAATGACTTTTTTCTTCCATAGAATCATTTTACATGCTATAATACGATAGTTTTCATAATTTTTTTCAACATACAAAAATTTGAGGGTTTTTTTCGTAAAATTTTCGACATACTATACTATTTCGTTTTTTTGTAAGATTTTTCAACATTCGTTAAAATGACTTTTTTCCACCATATATTCATTTTACATGCTATAATATGACCGTTTTCATAGTTTTTTTTCAACATCAAAAAAATTTGACGTTTTTTTCGTAAAATTTTCGACATACTATACTATGACATTTTTTGTAAAATTTTTCAACATTCGATAAAATGACTTTTTTCCACTATTGAATCATTTTACATGCTATAATACGACCGTTTTCATGGTTTTTTTCAACATCAAAAAAATTTGACGTTTTCATCGAAAAATTTCGACATACTATACTATGACGTTTTTTGTAAAATTTTTCAACATTTCACGAAATGACTTTTTTCTTCCATAGAATCATTTTACATGCTATAATACGACCGTTTTCATGTTTTCTTCAACATCAAAAAAATTTGACGTTTTCATCGAAAAATTTCGACATACTATACTATGACGTTTTTTTTGTGAAATTTTCCAGCATTTCACAAAATGACTTTTTTCTTCCATAGAATCATTTTACATGCTATAATACGACCGTTTTCATGGTTTTTTTTCAACATCAAAAAAATTTGATGTTTTCATCGAAAAATTTCGACATACTATGCAATGACGTTTTTTTTTCTGTAAAATTTTCCAACATTTCATGATATGACTTTTTTCCACCATAGAATCGTTTTACATGCTATAATACGACTGTTTTCATGATTTTTTTCAACATCAAAAAAATTTGACATTTTTATCGAAAAATTTCCGACATACTATACTATGACTTTTTTTTTTTTTGTAAAATTTTCCAACATTTCACGAAATGACTTTTTTCTTCAATAGAATCATTTTACATGCTATAATACGATCGTTTTCATAATTTTTTTCAACATACAAAAATTTGAGGGTTTTTTTCGTATAATTTTCGACATACTATACTATTTGTTTTTTTTTTTTGTAAAATTTTTCAACATTCGTTAAAATGACTTTTTTCCAACATATATTCATTTTACATGCTATAATATGACCGTTTTCATAGTTTTTTTTAACATCAAAAAAATTTGACGTTTTTTTCGTAAAAATTTCGACATACTATACTATGACGTTTTTTTTTTTTAGTTTTTCAACATTCGATAAAATTACTTTTTTCCACCATAGATTCATTTTACATGCTATAATACAACCGTTTTCATGGTTTTTTTCAACATCAAAAAAATTTGACATTTTCATCGAAAAATTTCGACATACTATACTATGACTTTTTTTTGTGAAATATTCCACCATTTCATGAAATGACTTTTTTCCACCATAGAATCATTTTACATGCTATAATACGATCGTTTTCATATTTTTTTTCAACATACAAAAATTTGAGGGTTTTTTTCGTAAAATTTTCGACATACTATACTATTTCGTATTTTTTGTAAGATTTTTCAACATTCGTTAAAATTACTTTTTTCCACCATATATTCATTTTACATGCTATAATATGACCGTTTTCATAGTTTTTTGCAACATCAAAAAAATTTGACGTTTTTTTCGTAAAATTTTCGACATACTATACTATGACATTTTTTGTAAAATTTTTCAACATTCGATAAAATGACTTTTTTCCACCATAGAATCATTTTACATGCTATAATACGACCGTTTTCATGGTTTTTTTTCAACATCAAAAAAATTTGACGTTTTCATCGAAAAATTTCGACATACTATACTATGACTTTTTTTTGTGAAATATTCCACCATTTCACAAAATGACTTTTTTCCACCATAGAATCGTTTTACATGCTATAATACGACTGTTTTCATGATTTTTTTCAACATCAAAAAAATTTGACATTTTTATCGAAAAATTTCCGACATACTATACTATGACTTTTTTTTTTTGTAAAATTTTCCAACATTTCACGAAATGACTTTTTTCTTCAATAGAATCATTTTACATGCTATAATACGATCGTTTTCATAATTTTTTTCAACATACAAAAATTTGAGGGTTTTTTTCGTATAATTTTCGACATACTATACTATTTGGGTTTTTTTTGTAAAATTTTTCAACATTCGTTAAAATGACTTTTTTCCAACATATATTCATTTTACATGCTATAATATGACCGTTTTCATAGTTTTTTTTAACATCAAAAAAATTTGACGTTTTTTTCGTAAAAATTTCGACATACTATACTATGACGTTTTTTTGTGAAATTTTCCAACATTTCACGAAATGACTTTTTTCTTCCATAGAATCATTTTACATGCTACAATACGACCGATTTCATGTTTTCTAACATAAAAAAAATTTGACATTTTTATCAAAAAATTTCGACATATTATACTATGACTTTTTTTTGTGAAATATTCCACCATTTCATGAAATGACTTTTTTCCACCATAGAATCGTTTTACATGCTATAATACGACCGTTTTCATGATTTTTTTCAACATCAAAAAAATTTGACGTTTTCATCGAAAAATTTCGACATACTATACTATGACTTTTTTTGAAAAATTTTCCAACATTTCACGAAATGACTTTTTTCCACCATAGATTCATTTTACATGCTATAATACGACCGTTTTCATGGTTTTTTTCAACATCAAAAAAATTTGACGTTTTCATCGAAAAATTTCGACATACTATACTATGACGTCTTTTTTGTAAAATTTTCCAACATTTCACGAAATGACTTTTTTCTTCCATAGAATCATTTTACATGCTATAATACGACCGTTTTCATAATTTTTTTCAACATACAAAATTTTGAGGGTTTTTTTCGTAAAATTTTCGACATACTATACTATTTTGTTTTTTTTTGTAAGATTTTTCAACATTCGTTAAAATGACTTTTTTCCACCATATATTCATTTTACATGCTATAATATGACCGTTTTCATAGTTTTTTTTTCAACATCAAAAAAATTTGACGTTTTTTTCGTAAAATTTTCGACATACTATACTATGACATTTTTTGTAAAATTTTTCAACATTCGATAAAATGACTTTTTTCCACTATAGAATCATTTTACATGCTATAATACGACCGTTTTCATGGTTTTTTTCAACATCAAAAAAATTTGACGTTTTCATCGAAAAATTTCGACATACTATACTATTTCGTTTTTTTGTGAAATTTTCCAACATTTCACGAAATGACTTTTTTCTTCCATAGAATCATTTTACATGCTATAATACGACCGTTTTCATGGTTTTTTTCAACATCAAAAAAATTTGAGGTTTTCATCGAAAAATTTCGACATACTATGCTATGACGTTTTTTTTTTCTGTAAAATTTTCCAACATTTCATGATATGACTTTTTTCTTCAATAGAATCATTTTACATGCTATAATACGACCGTTTTCATGTTTTCTAACATCAAAAAAATTTGATATTTTTATCGAAAAATTTCGACATACTATACTATGACGTTTCTTTTTTTTAAATTTTTCAACATTCGATAAAATTACTTTTTTCCACCATAGATTCATTTTACATGCTATAATACAACCGTTTTCATGGTTTTTTTCAACATCAAAAAAATTTGACATTTTCATCGAAAAATTTCGACATACTATACTATGACTTTTTTTTGTGAAATATTCCACCATTTCATGAAATGACTTTTTTCCACCATAGAATCATTTTACATGCTATAATACGATCGTTTTCATATTTTTTTTCAACATACAAAAATTTGAGGGTTTTTTTTCGTAAAATTTTCGACATACTGTACTATTTCGTATTTTTTGTAAGATTTTTCAACATTCGTTAAAATGACTTTTTTCCACCATATATTCATTTTACATGCTATAATATGACCGTTTTCATAGTTTTTTTCAACATCAAAAAAATTTGACGTTTTTTTCGTAAAATTTTCGACATACTATACTATGACATTTTTTTGTAAAATTTTTCAACATTCGATAAAATGACTTTTTTCCACCATAGAATCATTTTACATGCTATAATACGACCGTTTTCATGTTTTTTTTCAACATCAAAAAAATTTGACGTTTTCATCGAAAAATTTCGACATACTATACTATGACTTTTTTTTGTGAAATATTCCACCATTTCACAAAATGACTTTTTTCCACCATAGAATCGTTTTACATGCTATAATACGACTGTTTTCATGATTTTTTTCAACATCAAAAAAATTTGACATTTTTATCGAAAAATTTCCGACATACTATACTATGACTTTTTTTTTTTGTAAAATTTTCCAACATTTCACGAAATGACTTTTTTCTTCAATAGAATCATTTTACATGCTATAATACGATCGTTTTCATAATTTTTTTCAACATACAAAAATTTGAGGGTTTTTTTCGTATAATTTTCGACATACTATACTATTTGTTTTTTTTTTTGTAAAATTTTTCATCATTCGTTAAAATGACTTTTTTCCAACATATATTCATTTTACATGCTATAATATGACCGTTTTCATAGTTTTTTTTAACATCAAAAAAATTTGACGTTTTTTTTTCGTAAAATTTTCGACATACTATACTATTTCTTTTTTTTGTAAAATTTTTCAACATTCGTTAAAATGACTTTTTTCCACCATATATTCATTTTACATGCTATAATATGACCGTTTTCACAGTTTTTTTTCAACATCAAAAAAATTTGACGTTTTTTTCGTAAAATTTTCGACATACTATACTACGACATTTTTTGTAAAATTTTTCAACATTCGATAAAATGACTTTTTTCCACCATAGAATCATTTTACATGCTATAATACGACCGTTTTCATGTTTTTTTTCAACATCAAAAAAATTTGACGTTTTCATCGAAAAATTTCGACATACTATACTATGACTTTTTTTTGTGAAATATTCCACCATTTCACAAAATGACTTTTTTCCACCATAGAATCGTTTTACATGCTATAATACGACCGTTTTCATGATTTTTTTCAACATCAAAAAAATTTGACGTTTTCATCGAAAAATTTCGACATACTATACTATGACTTTTTTTGAAAAATTTTCCAACACTTCACGAAATGACTTTTTTCCACCATAGATTCATTTTACATGCTATAATACGACCGTTTTCATAATTTTTTTCAACATACAAAATTTTGAGGGTTTTTTATCGTAAAATTTTCGACATACTATACTATTTCGTTTTTTTTTTGTAAAATTTTTCAACATTCGTTAAAATGACTTTTTTCCACCATATATTCATTTTACATGCTATAATATGACCGTTTTCACAGTTTTTTTTCAACATCAAAAAAATTTGACGTTTTTTTCGTAAAATTTTCGACATACTATACTATGACATTTTTTGTAAAATTTTTCAACATTCGATAAAATGACTTTTTTCCACTATAGAATCATTTTACATGCTATAATACGACCGTTTTCATGGTTTTTTTCAACATCAACAAAATTTGACGTTTTCATCGAAAAATTTCGACATACTATACTATTTCGTTTTTTTGTGAAATTTTCCAGCATTTCACGAAATGACTTTTTTCTTCCATAGAATCATTTTACATGCTATAATACGACCGTTTTCATGGTTTTTTTCAACATCAAAAAAATTTGATGTTTTCATCGAAAAATTTCGACATACTATGCTATGACGTTTTTTTTTTCTGTAAAATTTTCCAACATTTCATGATATGACTTTTTTCTTCAATAGAATCATTTTACATGCTATAATACGACCGTTTTCATGTTTTCTAACATCAAAAAAATTTGATATTTTTATCGAAAAATTTCGACATACTATACTATGACGTTTTTTTTTTAAAGTTTTTCAACATTCGATAAAATTACTTTTTTCCACCATAGATTCATTTTACATGCTATAATACGACCGTTTTCATGGTTTTTTTTCAACATCAAAAAAATTTGACATTTTCATCGAAAAATTTCGACATACTATACTATGACTTTTTTTTGTGAAATATTCCACCATTTCATGAAATGACTTTTTTCCACCATAGAATCATTATACATGCTATAATACGATCGTTTTCATATTTTTTTTCAACATACAAAAATTTGAGGGTTTTTTTTTCGTAAAATTTTCGACATACTGTACTATTTCGTATTTTTTGTAAGATTTTTCAACATTCGTTAAAATGACTTTTTTCCACCATATATTCATTTTACATGCTATAATATGACCGTTTTCATAGTTTTTTTCAACATCAAAAAAATTTGACGTTTTTTTCGTAAAATTTTCGACATACTATACTATGACATTTTTTGTAAAATTTTTCAACATTCGATAAAATGATTTTTTCCACCATAGAATCATTTTACATGCTATAATACGACCGTTTTCATGTTTTTTTTCAACATCAAAAAAATTTGACGTTTTCATCGAAAAATTTCGACATACTATACTATGACTTTTTTTTGTGAAATATTCCACCATTTCACAAAATGACTTTTTTCCACCATAGAATCGTTTTACATGCTATAATACGACTGTTTTCATGATTTTTTTCAACATCAAAAAAATTTGACATTTTTATCGAAAAATTTCCGACATACTATACTATGACTTTTTTTTTTTGTAAAATTTTCCAACATTTCACGAAATGACTTTTTTCTTCAATAGAATCATTTTACATGCTATAATACGATCGTTTTCATAATTTTTTTCAACATACAAAAATTTGAGGGTTTTTTTCGTATAATTTTCGACATACTATACTATTTGTTTTTTTTTTTGTAAAATTTTTCAACATTCGTTAAAATGACTTTTTTCCCAACATATATTCATTTTACATGCTATAATATGACCGTTTTCATAGTTTTTTTTAACATCAAAAAAATTTGACGTTTTTTTCGTAAAAATTTCGACATACTATACTATGACGTTTTTTTGTGAAATTTTCCAACATTTCACGAAATGACTTTTTTCTTCCATAGAATCATTTTACATGCTACAATACGACCGATTTCATGTTTTCTAACATAAAAAAAATTTGACATTTTTATCGAAAAATTTCGACATACTATACTATGACTTTTTTTTGTGAAATATTCCACCATTTCATGAAATGACTTTTTTCCACCATAGAATCGTTTTACATGCTATAATACGACCGTTTTCATGTTTTTTTTCAACATCAAAAAAATTTGACGTTTTCATCGAAAAATTTCGACATACTATACTATGACGTTTTTTTTGTAAAATTTTCCAACATTTCACGAAATGACTTTTTTCTTCCATAGAATCATTTTACATGCTATAATACGACCGTTTTCATAATTTTTTTCAACATACAAAATTTTGAGGGTTTTTTTCGTAAAATTTTCGACATACTATACTATTTCTTTTTTTTTGTAAAATTTTTCAACATTCGTTAAAATGACTTTTTTCCACCATATATTCATTTTACATGCTATATGACCGTTTTCACAGTTTTTTTTCAACATCAAAAAAATTTGACGTTTTTTTCGTAAAATTTTCGACATACTATACTACGACATTTTTTGTAAAATTTTTCAACATTCGATAAAATGACTTTTTTCCACTATAGAATCATTTTACATGCTATAATACGACCGTTTTCATGGTTTTTTTCAACATCAAAAAAATTTGACGTTTTCATCGAAAAATTTCGACATACTATACTATTTCGTTTTTTTGTGTTAAATTTTCCAGCATTTCACGAAATGACTTTTTTCTTCCATAGAATCATTTTACATGCTATAATACGACCGTTTTCATGGTTTTTTTCAACATCAAAAAAATTTGATGTTTTCATCGAAAAATTTCGACATACTATGCTATGACGTTTTTTTTTCTGTAAAATTTTCCAACATTTCATGATATGACTTTTTTCTTCAATAGAATCATTTTACATGCTATAATACGACCGTTTTCATGTTTTCTAACATCAAAAAAATTTGATATTTTTATCGAAAAATTTCGACATACTATACTATGACGTTTCTTTTTTTTTTGTTTTTCAACATTCGATAAAATTACTTTTTTCCACCATAGATTCATTTTACATGCTATAATACAACCGTTTTCATGGTTTTTTTCAACATCAAAAAAATTTGACATTTTCATCGAAAAATTTCGACATACTATACTATTTCGTTTTTTTGTGAAATTTTCCAGCATTTCACGAAATGACTTTTTTCTTCCATAGAATCATTTTACATGCTATAATACGACCGTTTTCATGGTTTTTTTCAACATCAAAAAAATTTGATGTTTTCATCGAAAAATTTCGACATACTATGCTATGACGTTTTTTTTTTCTGTAAAATTTTCCAACATTTCATGATATGACTTTTTTCTTCAATAGAATCATTTTACATGCTATAATACGACCGTTTTCATAATTTTTTTCAACATACAAAATTTTGAGGGTTTTTTTCGTATAATTTTCGACATACTATACTATTTCGTTTTTTTGTAAAATTTTTCAACATTCGTTAAAATGACATTTTTCCACCATATATTCATTTTACATGCTATAATACGATCGTTTTCATGTTTTCTAACATCAAAAAAATTGATGTTTTCATCGAAAAATTTCGACATACTATACTATGACTTTTTTTGAAAAATTTTCCAACACTTCACGAAATGACTTTTTTCCACCATAGATTCATTTTACATGCTATAATACGACCGTTTTCATGTTTTTTTTCAACATCAAAAAAATTTGACGTTTTCATCGAAAAATTTCGACATACTATACTATGACGTTTTTTTTGTAAAATTTTCCAACATTCGTTAAAATGACATTTTTCCACCATATATTCATTTTACATGCTATAATATGACCGTTTTCATAGTTTTTTTCAACATCAAAAAAATTTGACGTTTTTTTCGTAAAATTTTCGACATACTATGCTATGACATTTTTTTTGTAAAATTTTTCAACATTCGATAAAATGACTTTTTTCCACTATAGAATCATTTTACATGCTATAATACGATCGTTTTCATGTTTTCTAACATCAAAAAAATTTGATGTTTTCATCGAAAAATTTCGATTATACTATGACTTTTTTTTGAAAAATTTTCCAACATTTCACGAAATGACTTTTTTCTTCCATGGAATCATTTTACATGCTATAATACGACCGTTTTCATGATTTTTTTCAACATCAAAAAAATTTGACCTTTTCATCGAAAAATTTCGACATACTATACTATGACGTTTTTTTTGTAAAATTTTCCAACATTTCACGAAATGACTTTTTTCTTCCATAGAATCATTTGACATGCTATAATACGACCGTTTGCATAATTTTTTTCAACATACAAAATTTGACGTTTTTTTCATATAATTTTCGACATACTATACTATTTCGTTTTTTTTGTAAAATTTTTCAACATTCGTTAAAATGACTTTTTTCCACCATAGAATTATTTTACATGCTATAATACGACCGTTTTCATGTTTTTTTTCAACATCAACAAAATTTGACGTTTTCATCAAAAAATTTCGACATACTATACTTTGACTTTTTTTTGTAAAATTTTCCAACATTTCACGAATTGACTTTTTTCCACCATAGAATCAGTTTACATGCTATAATACGACCGTTTTCATGATTTTTTTCAACATCAAAAAAAACTGACGTTTTTTCATAAAATTTTCGACATACTAATGACATTTTTTGTAAAATTTTCCAACATTTCACGAAATGACTTTTTTCTTCCATAGAATCATTTTACATGCTATAATACGACCGTTTTCATGTTTTCTTCAACATCAAAAAAATTTGACGTTTTCATCGAAAAATTTCGACATACTATACTATGACGTTTTTTTTTTGTAAAATTTTCCAACATTTCATGATATGACTTTTTTTCTTCAATAGAATCATTTTACATGCTATAATACGACCGTTTTCATGTTTTCTAACATCAAAAAAAATTGACATTTTTATCGAAAAATTTCGACATACTATACTATGACGTTTCTTTTTTTTAAGTTTTTCAACATTCGATAAAATTACTTTTTTCCACCATCGATTCATTTTACATGCTATAATACGACCGTTTTCATGTTTTTTTTTCAACATCAAAAAAATTTGACGTTTTCATCGAAAAATTACGACATACTATACTATGACTTTCTTCGTCATACTATACTATGGCTTTTTTCATCAAAATTTTCAAAAGACTATACTATGACTTTTTTTAATAAAAATTTTCCACATACTATACTATGACTTTTTTCATGAAGATTTTCGATATACTATACTATGACTTTTTATCATGAAATTTCTCCACATACTGTACTATGACGGTTTTTTTTTGTAAAATTTTCCAACATTTCACGAAATGACTTTTTTCAACCACAGCAACATTTTACATGCTATAATACGACAGTTTTCATGATTTTTTTCAACATCAAAAAAATTTGACGTTTTCATCGAAAAATTTCGACATACTATACTATGACGTTTTTTTGTAAAATTTTCCAACATTTCACGAAATGACCTTTTTCCACCATAGATTCATTTTACATGCTATAATACGACTGTTTTCATGGTTTTTTTCAACATCAAAAAAATTTGACATTTTTATCGAAAAATTTAGACATACTATACTATGACGTTTTCTTGTACAATATTCCACCATTTCACGAAATGACTTTTTTCCACCATAGTTCATTTTACATGCTATAATACGACCGTTTTCATGGTTTTTTTCAACATCAAAAAAATTTGACGTTTTCATCGAAAAAATTTCGACATACTATACTATTACTTTTTTTGGTAAAATTTTCCAACATTTCATGAAATGACTTTTTTCTTAAATAGAATCATTTTACATGCTATAATATGACCGTTTTCATGTTTTTTTCCTACATACAAAAATTTGAGGGTTTTTTTCGTAAAATTTTCGACATACTATACTATTACGTTTTTTTTGTAAAATTTTCCAACATTCGTTAAAATGACTTTTTTCCACCATATATTCATTTTACATGCCATATAACATGACTGTTTTCATGATTTTTTTCAACATACAAAAATTTGACGTTTTCATCGAAAAATTTCGACATACTATACTATGACTGTTTTCATGGTTTTTTTCAACATCAAAAAAAATCTGACGTTTTTTTCGTAAAATTTTCGACATGCTATGCTGACCTTTTTTTTGTAAAATTTTTCAACATTCAATAAAATGACTTTTTTCCACCATAGATTCATTTTACATGCTATAAAACAACCGTTTTCATGATTTTTTTCAACATACAAAAATTTGACGTTTTTATCGTAAAATTTTCAACATACTATACTGTGACGTTTTTTTTTTAAAACTTTCCACCATTTTAGGAAATGACTTTTTTCCACCATAGAATCATTTTACATGCTATAATACGACCATTTTCATGATTTTTTTTCAACATCAAAAAAATTTGACATTTTCATCGAAAAATTTCGACAGACTATACTGTGACTTTCTTCGTCATACTATACTATGGCCTTTTTCATCAAAATTTTCGAAAGACTATACTATGACTTTTTTATGAAAATTTTCGACATACTTTACTGACTTTTTTCGTCAAACTATACTGACTTTTATCATGAAAATTTTCGACATACTATAGTATGACTTTTTTTTTCATGAAAATTTTCGATATACTATACTATGACTTTTTATCATGAAATTTCTCCACATACTATACTATGACTTTTTTCGTGAAATTTTTCGAAATACTATACTGACTTTTTTTTGAAAATTTTTGACATGCTATACTGACTTTTTTCATGAAAATTTTCGACATACTTTACTATGACTTTTTTCGTAAATCTATACTGACTTTTATGAAAATTTTCGACATACCATACTATGACTTTTTTATCATGAAATTTCTCGACATACTATACTATGACGGTTTTTTTTTTTGTAAAATTTTCCAACATTTCACGAAATGACTTTTCTCTACCGTAGAATCATTTTACATGCTATAATACGACCGTTTTCATGTTTTTTTTCAACATCATAAAAATTTGACGTTATCAGCGAAAAATTTCGACATACTATGTATACTGAGGGTTTTTTTGTTAAATTTTCCAACATTTCACGAAATGACTTTTTTCCTCCATAGATTCATTTTACATGCTATAATACGACCGTTTTCATGATTTTTTTCAACATACAAAAATTTGAGTTTTTTTCGTAAAATTTTCGACATACTATGCTTACATTTGTTTTGTAAAATTTTTCAACATTCGATAAAATTACTTTTTTCCACCATAGATTCATTTTACATGCTATAAAACAACCGTTTTCATGATTTTTTTCAACATACAAAAATTTGACGTTTTTATCGTAAAATTTTCAACATACTATACTATTTTTTAAATTTTCCAAAATTTTCCCCAGAATGATTTACATCTTTATACGACCGTTTTCATGTTTTTTTCAACATACAAAATTTTTTTTTTTTTCTTAAAATTTTCGACATACTATGCTGACATTTGTTTTGTAAAATTTTTCAACATTCGATGAAATGACTTTTTTCCACCATAGAATAATTTTACATGCCATATAACATGACTGTTTTCATGATTTTTTTCAACATACAAAAATTTGACGTTTTCATCGAAAAATTTCGACATACTATACTATGACTTTTTTGTCATACTATACTATGACTTTTTTAATGAAAATTTTCGACATGCTATACTATGATTTTTTTCATGTAATTTTTTGACATGACTTTTTTCATGAAATTTTTCCACATGCTATACTATGACTTTTTTTTGTCAAACTATTCTGACTTTAATCATGAAATTTTTCGACATACTATACTATGACGTTTTTTCATGAAATTTTTCGACATACTGTAGTATGACTTTTTGTCACAAAAATTTTGGATTTCTTTTCTACTTTTTTCATCATACTACACCTATGACTTTTTCCATCTTTCATGAAAATTTTCGCCACATCTCCATACTTGACTTTTTGCATGAAAAATTTCGATGTACTATACTTGACTTTTTTCATGAAATTTTTCGACATACTAAACAATGACTTTTTTTCATCAATCTCTACCATGACTTTTTTATGAAAATTTTTCGACATACTATACCATGACTTTTTTTTGAAAATTTTCAACATGCTATACTATGACTTTTTTCATGGACTTTTTTGACATACTGTACTATGACTTTTTTCTTGAAAGTTTTCGACATACTATGCTATGACTTTTTCATGAAATTTTTCGACATGTATAGTATGACTTTTTTGTCATGCTATACTATGACTTTTTTCATGAAATTTTTCGACATACTATATAAAAATTTCATGTACTATTTGACTTTTTTTATGAAAATTTTTGACATACTATACTATTTTTTGATAGTATTGACTTTTTCATGAAAATTTTCAACATACTTTACAATGACTTTTTTCGTACATCTATACTATGACTTTTTTAGGAAAATTTTCGACATACTATACTATGACTTTTAACATGAAATTTCTCGACTTTTCATACTTTTTTGAATACTGTACTATGACTTTTTTTTTGAAAGTTTTCGAACATGCTATGACTTTTTTTATGAAAATTTTTCGACATACTTTACAATGACTTTTTTCGAAAATCTATCTATGACTTCTAGGCAAATACTACTATACTTTGACTTTTAAATGAAATTTCAAATACTATATTACGACTTTTTTTCTGAAATTTTTCCCCATACTATACTATGACTTTTTTCATGAAATTTTTCCACATACTATACTATGACTTTTTTCGTCAAACTATTCTGACTTTAATCATGAAAATTTTCGACATACTATACTATGACTTTTTTCATGGAATTTTTCGACATACTGTACTATGACTTTTTTTATGAAAATTTTCGACATGCTATGCTGACTTTTTCATGAAAATTTTCGACATACTTTACTATGACTTTTTTCGTACATCTATACTATGACTTTTATGAAAAATTTCGACATACTATACTATGAATTTTTATCATGAAATTTCTCGACATACTATACTATGACTTTTTGAAAATTTTTGACATGCTATACTATGACTTTTTTCATAAAAATTTTCGACGTACTTTACTATGACTTTTTTCGTCAAACTATTCTGACTTTTATCATGAAACTTTTTCGACATACTATACTATGACTTTTTCATTAAAATTTTTCACATAGTATACTGACTTTTTTCATGAAACGTTTTGACATACTATACTATGACTTTTTTATATGAAATTTGTTAACATACTATATTATTACTTTTTTCCGGAAATTTTTCGATGTACTATCCTATGACTTTTTTCATGAAAATTTCGTACTATACTATTTTTTTTTTATTTATTTTTTTTTTTTATAAAATTTTTTTTTAAGAATTATTTCAAATTATAGTATGTAAATCAAGTCATATATAGTGTCAATTTATTTGTTAAAAGTCATAATATAGGTATATAATATATAATATATATTTTTAAAAAATTATATATTTTTAAAAAAATTTTAAATAATTTTTATTTTTTTTTTTTTTTTTTTTAAAAATATTTTTAATATTAAAAATTTTAAAATTTTTTTTTTTAAAAAAAATAATTATTTAAAATTAATATTATTATTAAAAATTCATATTTTAAAATAAGTCACTGTTTCGTATGTCAATAGAATCATCACAGTATAGCATGTAGAAAATATTAAGTAATAGTATAGTATGTCAACAAAATGATGTCATTTTATAGTATGTTGAAAAAAATAAGTCATAATAAGTCATACTATAGTATGTCGAAATGTTTTAAAATGTCATCGTGCAGTATATCGAAAACTTAAGTCGTAGAACAGCATGTTGAAATTTTTTTGAAAAAGTCATAGTATGTCGACAATATTAAGTCACAGTATAGTATGTCGAAGAAATTAATAGTAGACTATATCAAAAAAATTAGTCATAGTATAGTATAAGTCCTATTACAGTATGTTGAAATTCTTTGAAAAAGTCATAGTATAGTATCTCAAAGTGTTTTTAAAGTCAGTGCAGTATGTTGAAATAGTTTTTTAAGTCATTGTATAGTATGTCAAAAAAATAAGTCATCGCATAGCATGTTGATTAAACAAATTTCTACTATATGTTGAAAAAAATTGTTATAGTATGTCAAATCAAGTCATAGTAAAGTATTCGAATTTTAAAAAATATAAGTCAAAGTATATTTTGTCGAAAAAATTAAGTCATAGTATATCGATCAAATTAAGTCATTGTCTAGTTTGGCAAAAAATTAAGTCATAGTATAGTGTGTCAAAAAAAATTTAAAAAGTAAGTATGGTTCGTTTAAAAAATAAGTCATTGTACAGTATGCCGAAAAATTAAGTGATATTATAGTTTGTCAAAAAAAATTGAGTATGTTGAAAATGAAGTCGTGGTATGGTATAAAAAAAAAAATGAAATCAAAGTATAGTATTTCAAAAAGTAAGTCATAGTATAGTATGTCAAAAAATTTAAAGGTCTTAGTATGTTGAAAAAGGCATCATATAGTATATTGAAAAAATAAGAATCTGTTTATAGCATATGTTGAACAAAAGTCTAAGTATAGTATGTTGAAAAAATAGTCATAGTATTTTAAACATGAGTTGTAGTAGTATGTCAAAAAAATTGATAGTATGTGGAAAAAAGTCAGCATAGCATGTCGAACAGTAGTAATATAGTATGTCAAAAAAATGTCGCAGTAAAGAGTCTTAGTATAGTATGTTTAACAATATCAAACATAACGAAAAAAGGTCATACTTGGTAAAAAAAAAAAAAAGTCACATAAAAAACTGTCGAAAAATGTCACAGAAAAAGAATCAGAAACATCACTGAAAAAGGTCATAGGTCAATTCTTGTTATTAATCTTTTGTTTTACAGGGAAGTACATGGCCGGCTGCTCCTTGTGAACCGTGTTAAGGACCATCGCTGCAGGTTCAGAGAACTTTGCACTTTTTCCAAGCCGAGGGCCGAACGGAGGAGGATTTGCGGTAAGACGTTAAAACCGAAGACTGACCGCTCAGCCTTGAAGGACAATGTGCACTTACTTCTGACAGTGTCCTGCTGTTTTAGGACCAAGCCTTTCTTCTTCTTTTCCTCTAATTTAAATTGTGCGTCTTGTACACTTTGTCCTGCCTTTAGCAGGAGGAAAGCTCTTTCTATCGATTCTCCTCTGTTCACTGTGTTCGGAGAACGTTTATGGAACTACAGAGGAAAGGAAAACATGTGACTCAAGTTACTTAAAACTGAGTTGCCATGGAAACTAGGATTTTTAAATTATGTAAATACTGTATGGAAACTCTGGAGCATCTCAGAAGATTGAACGAATCAATTGTGATCTTCTACCAAACCTTAGAAAAGAAATGTTTGTTCCAAATGGAAGTTTTGTGATGTTGATAAACAATAAATGTGCTCAAACATTTTGGTTTACACCAATTTATTCCACATTGTGACCAAGTACAAAATACAGCTGAGCTATGCAGTTTATTACAGACCGTCATCTGTCCATAGGATAGTTAAAGTGTAGTCAAGAACAGGTTTAAAAATGCACAAAAATAAGGGTTCAGTATACTTGTAAGAAGAACCAAATCTAGTTCAATAAAAAATAATCCTCCGCCAAAAATCTAAAACAGCCTTACAAAACATTACAAAGTACACACAGAAATTACTTATTTCTCCAAAGCACTTGAAGGCAAATTACTGTGACAGGCACAAGTTACAAAAAGCCTTAAATAACTCAAGCTCAAGGATTCTCATCGCTACAACAAAATCATCTGAGGGGGGAAATAAATCAAACGAACCAATTTCAACACAAAGCTGATGTCAATCAAATCAGAATCATATAAATAAAAAATTCTCTTGTGACAGTTTAATAGTGTACTTGGGCGCATTAACACCACAGTAATAATTGAATTTCAAACATTGAACAATTGAGATTGGAAACTAATTTATCACACACGGCAGTCTAATCAATTACACAAAGCATTTTCTTCTGATACAATTTGACTGACCAAGTATATGGTGAGGAGAGAGATTAGGCAAAGACCGAAGGCCACAGAGCACACACTTTCTACATCATACAAAGATATATATATATATATATATATATGTATATATATATATATAATTTATTATGGACAAACTCCCCAAATATCTATTTCAAACCGAACATAAGACTTTAATCTGAGTAACAGCATGAGGTCAAAGTATCTGAAGTCGGGGACCGTGTGCCAGCTCAGATGCCAATGAGAACCTTTTTCTGTGTAAGAGTTTTGGTTTTACAGGTCCATCGCTCTCCTTTGTGTTGATTTATCTTCCTTAGATGAAATGTACGAACACTTTTTTTTTTAAATCAGGAAATGAGGCTCAATGAGACAGACCAGATTCCAGTTTAGGTTTTAACTAGGCATGGGGAAAAATATATCGATTCGCCTATGTATTGCGATTTTTTCACGATTTTGAAATAGATTGTTTAATGCCAGAATCAATATATTTCTTTGAGTATATGCAGAGGTAGAAAGAAGTTACCGCTTTTAATGTTGTAGTGATGTCTTATCTTTTACATTAAAACAAACAGCAGTCAGCCCCAGTGAGCCGAAACGACAGAGAGCAGACAATGGTGGTGTCCTCATGGATACGACCTGCACCCTCACATATTAAATCCAACGTGGTGAACACTACGCATAAAGTAATGTATGGAAACACTTTGGGTTTCACACATTACCAGGAAAAGCAGAGCTAGACATCACGGCTAAAGCTACATGCTAACTCTGTCATGGACAGGAAGCGTTATATTGCTGTAACGTGCGGTCAATTCGCCTGACACTACAACTGTAGAGCACCCATATACACGGCCACGGTGGAGCTGAACATAGATGTATAAAGAGAACAGCGCTGATGAGAGAGTTGGACTTGGTGAAGTTAGCAGAAGTAGAGACATGACTACATCCAGTTAAAATACACATAGAAATAAGATTGATTGGATTATATTAACCACAAGTATAAAATATTACATCCTTTATAAATTAAAAGAAAATACCTCTAATTTGTGAGGGAAATGTTAGTAAATAACTAACTCTGACTACATACGTGCTGAAAATCAAACATTTTTACTGTATCAATTTAGATATTTTCCAAAGTAAAAGTCACGAGAAGTGTATGATTCAACTTTTTCCCACGGTTTAGTGTTAAAAAAAAAAAAAAAAGTTAACAAAAATTACAATATCAAAAAGCAATACTTGTAGAATCGCAATACATATCGAATCGACACCCAAGGATCACGATAGTATCAAATCTGGAGATGGGTGTATCGTCCCATCTCCGTTCAGTCAGATTTATTCCCAACGCTGTGGCAGCTGAGTGAACCACCACAGGTCTGTACGTATGAGTCACTGAATCAGGACTTCCTGAATGGATCCTTACAGCACACGGAGGAGCGAAACCATTTGTGGAGAACTATTTACAGTGGGACACGCAAACTGCAACTGTGGCTACATTTCTTCTAATACTTGCCTCATGTCATCTGAGCCGAACAGCATAGAAATCTATTGAGGTAAACAAACCAACATCTCACACAGCCAAGGTAACGTACTGAACTTCCTGCCCTCCTGACTACTGTGAGACTACGGCGCCCTACAGAGCCATGACTGGCTGAGCTGGTGGGAACGACTGAGGGAAAGGTCCTTTGGGTCAGTAGGTTGCATGTTTTTTTTTTTTTTTTTTGTTTGTGTGTGTGTGTGTTTGCTACGAGCTGCAGCAGAGGCAACAAGGAGTTTACACACCTAATCAATGTTAAAGGTGCTTTGAGTGTCTGAGGTTTGGAGACGATACATTCATACTGCGGTAGAGGCACAGCTGAGGGACAGATAGACATCTGTAGTGGTGGTTTCAAAGTTACCAATCTAAGGCACTCAAATGACACTATGGCACAGCTATTTAATATTTTTTTTTTTTTAAAAAGAGAGAAGAATCACAAACACCACACACCGTCACTCAAAGTTACACATCCAATAAAAAGGTACTGCACAAAGTCATTCACAGTTGCAACAAAAACGGAAAGAAAATCAGACCTGTATTACACCCCTGTGAGTAAAGAAAACTGAGCTTCCTGGGAGTAAGATCACTGCCGTAGAGATGCTAGTGAGGGGAGGACTGACATTGCTACTTTCTTTTCTATGTACATTGCACCCACTGACTGCAGAAGGACGCAGTGTGCTCAGCCCCAAAAGCCACTGTAGGGTCACCTGTTTATGCTGGTCCTCGTGGCTTTCAGTCCGGCCTCGTTCAGACTCACATCTCTTGCAGAGGGTGGCTCATTTCAATCCTCTCCCTCTTTACAGCTGGTTCAGTAGGCCCTCTGGACACATCAGCGTCACTGCCAAGGTCACTCATCTCATCAGAGAAGGACGCATCTAGTTGCACAAAGACAGAGTACGTGAAAAAGTTTAGTTTCGTGTCTAGAGAGACCTTCAAACCAATCACGCTAAAAAGGTGCAGGGAATGTTGGACAACAGGAGCAGGAGGACAAACACAGCTGGGTTTAAAGCTACGCTACAAATCTATCCCCACAATATAGAAGGTCAATATAATGATTGTACATTAAGCATCTCAATAGCTACACCATACCTAACAGATGAAAGCTTCTCTGCATTTTTGTCATCGTCAACAAATTCAATGAAAACAACAAGATCAGTAGCAAATCTGTCTCTCAGTACTTTCCGTCATCCCCCCACCATCTGTGGCTCTCAGCTGAGCCCACTGATTCCTACTAGTTTAGATTCCTACTAACTTGTTAATGGTTATTATCCAACTCTTTCAACAATAGTCAAATTTCACACAAATGTCTAATGGGATAAAATGATGACAGACATGGAGGTGTACAACGTGAGATGTCCAGTTACAGTAAAAGCAGACTTACAACAATCTGCAGGATTTTTTTCTCCATTTAAGTCAAATAAAAAATGTACTTGCATGTTTTATGGACAAAGGCAATGTGTGAACAAATTTTAAATGTAACAAACATAAGAAATATGTAATATTCATATTTTTAAAAATCATGTAATCTGGAGTTGAATCTTTGTAGCACCAGATCAGACAAGCTCATCTTGATGGCTGAACACCAGACAGCCCTTTTGGGGGGTTATGGATCCTTTTTTGTAGTTTTCTACAAACTACCACTGGCATAGCATCGGTCATTTGGAGCAGAGCTAGTACTTGGAGTATGTGTACTTTGTACGAATTGAGTGGTGAAGCACGAGAGAGAGAGCAGCGGCGATGGCAGCGAGTAACGTTATTTACTCCGGCCAAAGCAGGGAAAGTTAAGTGTTTGTCTGTTCTGGGCTACTGTAGAAACACAGCTGTGTAACAAAGCAGACTCCATGAAGACGAACTGCTCCCTATGTAGATATGAAGGTCACAAAAGCACAACTATTCTTATTATCAGGTGATTATACATTAAATAAAATATACTAATATTTATATTATATTCCATTTCTGCCAATAGATCCCCCTAAATGTTACACACTGGTCCTTAAAGCTTGGTTTCGTTGAACCAAGTCATCAGACATTTTTTGTTGTTTTTTGGGAGATTTTCACCAGACAGATCTTTTAAAATTTTCGTTGGGAAAACCAAGAGCAAGTTAGCACAACTAAAGGCTTACCTTTTTCCATTAGTGATGGCATCATAGAGGTCAAGTCACTGAACTGTGATTCAAGAGATGAAAGAGCATTACTCAACAAAACACTTTGACATACTTGACATCGACAACCAGAGCGGTTTATATATAAATATCTTGTTTCTTACCTCTCCCATGACAGCAATAGGTGTTTCTCCGGTGGCCTGAGCCACGCGGTGTTCCACCAGATAAAACATGTACTCATCATACAGCAGGCGAATCAGGTGGAAAGAGCCGAAACTGGCTGCACTACGCAGGGTCAGGTCTCTGATCACCATGGAGCTACAGGATGGACAGAAACAGATAATGTATAGAGTAAATTGCCGTCTGTAGTGAGGAGAGTGTAAACAGCCTCACTGTTCCCCCGTCGTACCTGTAGAAGGACCATTTGAGCAGGAACTGGCGTGCAGCTTTGGGGAAGCTGGGACTGCCCTGGTGAGGCTTCAGGACCTGAGAGACCACGTTGTCGAGCCAGGTAGCCCACTGATCCAGAGAGCTCTGCTGTTGCAGGGTGACCTTAAAATCCTGCTCCAGACGCTGAACCACGCTCTCGTCACACTGACACACCCATGACGCCTGCTCCTGTTAGACACAACAAACACACCCAACCACATTCAGCAAGAAACCACAAGTGAGAAACGGAAAACAGAGCGAGAGGTGATGCGAGTCAACAGTCTGCACCATCTGACATTTCAACATGAAGTCTTGATGTTAAATAAACAGGAAAGCTGGCAGACATGTTTACCTGGACGTTGGCAAAGTCCACCCTGTTGAGGTCAGAGAGCATCTGGTTGATCTGGGAGGTGTTCTGGAGGACAGCGCGAGCTGCCTGAGCCAGGTGGTTCAGACTGGTGTAACGTCTCAGCGTTTGGGCAAAAGCACTGACCACCGCCACCTACACCACAGAGACAGAGAGCCCATGATACACCCTGACATTTTAGATCACTATGTTTTTATATTTAATAGGGCTGTCAACTGAGTTAAATATTTAATTATGTGACTGTCCATAGTTAATCATACATTTTTATCTGCTCAAAATGTACCTTAAAAGGAGGGTTTTCAAGTTTTTAATACTCTCATCAACATGGGAGTGGGCAAATATGCTGCTTTATGCAAATGTATTTATATATTTATTTTTGGAAATCAATTAACAATACAACAATGAAATACATTGTCCAGAAATCCTCGCAGGTACTGCATTTAAAATAAAAAATATGCTAACATTATAAGATGACAAACTGAAGCCCAACTGGCAACAACAGTTGTCAGTGTGCTGACTTGACTATGACTTTCCCCAAACTGCATGCGATTATCATAAAGTGGGCATGTCTGTAGAGACTCGAGGGTACCCAGAGAACCCATTTACATTCACATATCTTGAGGTCAGAGGTCAAGGGACCCCTTTGGAAATGGCCATGACAGTTTTTTCTCGACAAAATTTTGCCCATGTTTAGAGCGTCATTTAACCTCTTTTGCGACAAGCTCCTATGACATGGTTGGTACCGATGGATTCCTTAAGTTTTCTAGTTTCATATATCAGTGTCTTCACTCTAGCTTTAAAGCCTGCTACAACCTATAACTCGCAAGATGTGTTGATGCATTAAAAAATTAGTTACATAAAAAAAAAAAATTGCGTTAACACATTACCACATTAACTTTGACAGCTGTATAATTTTTTTTTATTATAAACAAATTATGTCAGACTTCTCTTCTAGGCTCTTCTAGAGATCATTTTCCTGGTATGACAGACTAATGTTCCTCTCTGTGGAAGTCTATCTATGACTATAACTTCTCCATGAAAATGTCTTTTATGCTTAGAAGTTCTAACATATTGATCACAAAATAATGCAAACACGCCTAGAGATGTACAGCAGATGCTGCTACAACAGTTGAACATTTAAGGTCATGTTATTGTCCAGTTTACCTTAACAATGAAAGCAGTGTTGCCTTTGAAGAGACAATGCCAGCAGTTAAGTAAAAAAGTACTGCTGGGCCCTGATCACACACAGAGGCGCACTGCACTGCCTTTTTTGTTGTAGACATCTCATTAAGACAGAGTGTTTTTTGCAGTTTGCTGCCTATTATATATGTTGCTAGGTAACCACTGAATCACCTGTGTTTTGCCAAAGTTAAAGCTCCACTGAAACAACAACCCCTCAACGGCAACAAACTGCCACGATAAGCCAGTCTGAACTGTAAACAAAAACAAAAGACTACTATTTGAACATTAATATGACCCTTTCAGTTGGCAATGTCATCCATTACGGGGACCTCGGACACATCATCTTACTTTTTTTCTCATTTTCCAGGTTCCAGGTGTTTTCCAGAATGTGTGGGAACACTAAAGATGCTAGAAATAAGTTTGAGTTTCTAGGGCTCTGTCAGAAATTTACCCAAATTAACAAGGTGTACATGTGATGCTACATCTTGGATCTAGACAAGCGTGAAGACTCTTTAATGAATAGATCATTAAGTTTATCACTGAAGAGGTGGATCACAAACAGCCACGAGATGATTATACAGTGGGTAACTGTTAAGATGTGAGAATGAGAATGATCTACACACTAAACTCATATTTTCATATCATACATATGAACTATTTTACATGCACATACATTTGTTGAAAAGGGGATTTTCTTGTTACCTTGGTGCGGATAATCTCTTGAGGAAAGTTGGTCATGGCGTTTGTCAGCCAGCCCTCCAGACTCTTGGCAAAGTTACGGATGGCCTGAGTGAGAGTGCCTGAAAAAAGAGAAAAGCGTGAATTACAAATAGACTTTACTACGATCGTAACTTGAGCAAACACAGCCAACTGCACCACATATGTTTCAAGTAGATCTGGAACAAAATGACAAAATCCCTTATTACCCTCGAAGTTTTATTAAACACCTGATCATCTGCGCTTTAACATTAATTTAATGGCACAGCTAATACCTGAATATTTGACTATTGTTACCATGACATTAATAAATACATGCCCAACAGTATCTAGTCACAACCCTGCTCAAAAAAACTCCTTTAACTGCATAAAGTAAAATAAGAAATGAGATACTGTTTCGAGCTTAGGCCACCTTGTTACTTTTATTTGTGCTGTAACTTTAAATGATGTGAATAAAAGTCTTGGCTAATGCGTTAACAGGTCACTGTTGGCTCACAAAAAAAAAAAAAAAAAAGGGGGGTGGGGGCTGGATTACAAACGGACTTTACAACATTTAGAAATTATACTTGTGCATACAAGGTGCAAAGAGGTAATACTGGGGCACTGAGAATTACATTTTTCTGAATTGATATTACTTCATCAGTGTATTTCTTTTATTTAAGTGTGATGATGCAGGAGTTTTGCCATTTGTGCAAATACAGACAACACACACAAATGTCTAAATGCAGTATACTACTTCATAGCATCTAATCAAAATTATAATGAATAAAAAATATCAATAGTACTGACTGGGAACAGGGCGCAGCACATCAGGGATGAGGATCTCCACCAGAGCCTGGTAGAGGATGTGGTCACAGCTCCTCATCCACAGTCTGACTGGTTCATATTTACACAGAGCCACCAGCTTTTCTCTGGGGATCACACCCTCCAGGTCATCATCACTACGCACACATGGGAGGGAAAAAACAACATATCCCCAAGTTAGGGTGTAAGAAAATGTCATGACTTGTGATACTATATCGATTCTCAAAAAACGATACAATTTTTTTTATTAGTAGTTAACATGCAAAAATTTGTGGCAGATAGTGATTCATTTTGTGTTGTTTAAACCTGCTAAACCTCTAAACTGCTAGATAGCTGTAGAGTATAATAATATATGGTGAACACAATGGAGCTTTGTTACACTATATAGATCACTGTTCTGATTGCATAAAAAAGTAAACTTTTTTTTACTGTGATTTTATGCATGCGGTCAACAGTTTTCCTAAAAATCATAATATATTGCCTTGCTTACAGTATCGCAATATACTGAATTGTAATCCCTTTTTATGATATGTATTGTATCACTAGATCCTTGCCAAAACACAGCCCTCTGCTCAAATTATAAATACTGCTGTCTATCAAGTAAAACTCACTCAGGTAAAACGTTTTTCACTTGACATGCTGTTAAAATATAAGACTTAATTTAGTAAAGTAGTGGTTTTCTTTTCAACACTGAAGCCTGAGCTTTTCCTGTAATAGTGATCTGACCTGTTGGAAATGGTGGTATTTCCGTCACTAGATGGCGGTGTTGAATACCAAAAGGTCTGCCAGAGTTTCTCAATGTAGTGGAACTGGAGGTTCATCACCACATCCAAAGTAGCCTGCAGGAGAGTAGCGAGACAGGGAGGGGGAAGGGGGGACAAAACATACAGAGCTGAACCATGGCAACCAGACACACAACAAAGTTTCTACAGGCAGGCAAGCAGCCTCTCGCTCACTCCAGGCCCTCCTGGTTAGACAATGAGCCAGCTCAAACACAACTCCCTGCACATTAATCATCAGGGGATCCGAAAGGCCACATTTAGGCTTCATCTAGAGGTTTTTTTTTTTTTTTTCACTCAGTTATTTTTTAATGTTGGTTTCTGTTACAAAGCAGATTAGTGTCAGATATTTATGCATGCACTTGCCTCCTTTTAGCGACGAGGCGCTGACCTGAACTAACCCATGTGATTTCCTCTTTCCTGTTCATATGTATGAGGCTCTTAGAAAGCAGAGTATACTGCTCTCCCAGTGAACGCTGGAAGAGCACAAAGGAAGCAGCTAGTGATCTAAAATGATAAACTACAGTTTCCAGGCTTGGTCAGAGAAAAAGCAGTAACCTGGTTCTAAAAAGAAATATAAAGATAAACTCTAAAACTCAACCCATATCTCAAAGTAAAACATAAAAACCAGCGCTGTGGAAGTTGTTGACATTCACAAGAGGAAACGTCAGCCAGACTCCACATGAAGCAGAGGTCAAACTCTTTTGTTTCTGGTCCCAAACAGTTCAGCATGTCTCTACGCTTAGCGTATGATTCACACCGTGCCCAGAGATTCTCTTCTTTCTCTATCTGGCAGGACGTGCACTTGCCGCTGGATCTTGTTACACAGCAGTGTAGGCTTCAATCACATGATATGTTTTTGCTTCCTCTCCAGCCGTTGCCATGGCAACCTTGTTTACGGTTGCCCCAAGCAACAGGTCAAACACAGAACTCCAAAACAAAAAGGAGAATTCCCCATCCCCTCTAAACAAGAGCATTTTGCCTCCACAGTTTTGCGCCACACCGGAAAAACAACTTGCCTTAAAGAGAAAAAAAAAAGTGTGGAGGAGAAATAACACATGTTCACATGCACAGTCGCACACAAACGAGCAGCTTGCAGCAGAGATTCACAAATATTAACTCCTCACATCTGTGCACACACAACTACTAATGTGGACTACAGCGTGAATTATTACCCTCAAAGTTTTATTAAACACCTAATCATTTGTGCTTAAATATTAATTTAATGGAACGGCTGAGATCTAATATTTGACTGCTGTTACCATGACATGAGTAAATACAGTGGATAGAGTCCATTTACTGCTCAAAACTCCTTTAACTGCATGAAAGTAAAAGATGTTTTATGCTTAAGCCAGCTTTATTTGTGTTGTAACTTTAAATGATGTCAATGAAAGCGTTGGCTAATGTGTTAACAGGTCACTGTTGGCTCACAAAAAAAGTGAAAAAAAGTAAAATGCATAAACATTAAACACAGAGGGAAGGAGAGCTGTGAGAGTGACAGAAATGCGCTGGCAAACAAAGACAGGAGCCCATGTGCCTGTCCACAGACAAGGCAACACAAAGGCCCAAGGGGAGGCCACCACAAAGACACCAAGATGTCCACCCAGCGCGCTGAAAGGTTAATTGGCATGTCTTGAAAGCTGCACAGAGATGAAAAGACGGCTGGAACAAAGGGAGCGTGGTGAGGCTGGACAAGGGGAGGGCAGGGATAATATGATAAACCCAGAGCTTCGCTGCTTTAATCACAGCCTCTCTCCTGGCTGTAAAAACCCCAGATTTTAATGTTCAATATTATTTCTACTCTTCTCATTGCCAGTCCATTTCATCCTGGTGGGTTATTCTACTACTCAAATTCATTGTCCTATCAAGAGACTATAAATTATGCCCTGCAACCTGTGAAATCTCAATACGCAATGCACTGTTTCTTCATAGCTCTTTCTTCATACTTCTCTCTTAATACAGTTCCTTCATACATGTTTCTGTCAAAGCTGGACACCTCTTGACTGTTACAATTTGCATTTATTGTGCCTCTTCTTTTACAGTGTGGATCTTTACTTATTAAACCAATACACCATGACAAGGTCAGTGTTATTCTCGATTTTTCTTATTGTCAAGAAATCCCACAAGAAGCCTCAAATCACCAGTGATTACTTTTTGAGCTACTTTTCTTAAACATGTCTGTGGCACTCAGCCTCAAGCCATTTATCATTTATTCCTACTGAATACTACTTGAAGGAAATCTATAACAGATCACAAATATATAGTTAGGTTTTTCTGTAAAGGCTCAGTATTTCTTTAAAAGAGCTGGGCACTGTCGTTTTAAGCAAATGGTTTTCAAACAGTACAAATAATGTATTTGTTGGGGACTATTTTCAGCAGTGAATTAATACACATTTGATGCGCTGGTGAGTATTTACAACAGCAGGACAGTGTCTGTGAGATCAAAATAAGAGGTCTCAAAATAAACTTTAGTGCCAGTGATTGTGGTAATGAAGGAACATGTTACATGTGACACCACTTGAGGCAATCAGAGTTCACACAAAAGGGCTTTATACAACTGTTGGCGGGTTGGCAGGAGCTCATCAGACAGAGGGTGAAAAGATCCAATATGAGAAAAATAGTGTTTTTTGAAAGCATGTAAACATGATCTTGAAGAAACCCAAAAATACAAGTTTGCTTCTGAAAATAAACACAATGCATCCTCTCTAAAGCTGTTCCATTTATATTCACATGTCAGTGTAGCCTCAGGTACAAACATATTCATAGAGCTGTACCTCGCAGTGGTCTCTGTAGAGTGTCTGCAGCTTCTTGATATCATTCATGTTGATCCGCTCAGGCAGAGGCTGGGTGCCCATGTCAGGAGAGGGAAATGGAGGCAAGGTGTGGGACGTATCTGCATAAGGCAAAAATATTGACAGGTGTTACTCATTTCACTCACACATACACACATAAAGGCTAATACATTCTGGAAGATATAAAACTGTATGGTTAGATCATATAGAATCAACACGGAAACACGTATCTAAAATAAGATGCCTAGAAAACGTGGCCAAATACGATTTCTGTGATTTAACTGAGGGAAAGTACCGTTATCAAAGATGGGATCCGAAAAAAAAAAAAGTCCGAAGAAAGAGGTAGAAGTGGTCAGAGTTTGAAACACTTGTCCGATCTTGTGTCAAGCATTTGTAGACAAACAGTTGTCGTGGCAACCACCCAGCTCCTGTCCTTACCTATGTACTGCTGGTGGTGTTGGCTCTGAGCAGCCACGGACTGCTCTGGAGTGCTATTACAGTGCTGAGAGCTCCCACACAGGCTGTCGGACATACCGTCCACCTTCTGTAGAGGTTTGAACCTGTACACACAGTAGAATACAGGACATGTATGTTAGCTAGGTTTTAAAGGACAAGGAAAGCAGGAATAATAAATACTATACCACTGAGGGATGGGACTATGCAGGTTTTCATTCCAATGAAAAAACACACATAACTCCCAGGTAAGCACAACTTCATCAAAAACTAATAAAGTGAATAACCAGGGGTGTGTATAAAAAGGAAAATAACATTTGCAACATAGTTCTGGTTTACTGATTCAATTCTTCCCATTGGTGGAAAACGTTTTACCTTTCAGATGCATTTGCCTCAGTTTGGTGGGTGCGTCTGGGGTGAAAACCCATACATACACAGTGAAAAGATAACACAGCAGAGACCCACACTGATCAACCATAACATTATTACCAACTGCCTAATATTGAGTAGGTCCCCCTTTTGCCGCCAAAACAGCCTTGACCTGTTCAGGCATGTACTCCACTAGACCTCTGAAGGTATGCCGTGGTATCTGGCACCAAGCCGTCAGTGGCAGATCCTTTAAGTCCTGTTAGTTGTGAGGTGGGGCCTCCATTGATCGAAATTGTTTGTCAAGCACATCCCACAGATGCCCGACTGGATTGAGATCTGGAAAATTTGGGGGCCAAGTCAACACCTCAAACTTGTGTTGCTCAAAAAATTCTTGAACCATTTTTGCAGTGTGGCAGGGTGCAATTACATCCATAGGATATAAAAGAAAACGTGATTCATCAGACCAGGCCACCTTCTTCCATTGCTCTGTGGTCCACTTCTGATGCTCATATGCCCATTGTGGGGCGCTTTTGGCGGTGGACACTGGTCAGCATGAGCACCGTAACTGGTCTGTGGCTACGCAGCCCCGTACGCAACAAACTGTGATGCACTCTGTTCTGACACATTTCTATTGGAACCAGCATTAACTTTTTCAGCAACTGAATTGGACAACACGCCTTCGCTCCGCACGTGCATCAGTGAGCCTTGGCCTCCCATGACCCTGTTGCCGGTTCACCGGTTTTCCTTCCTTGGACCACTTTTGGTAGGTCCTAACCACTGCAGACTGGGAACATCTCACAAGACCTGCAGTTCAGGAGATGCTCTGACCAAGTCGTCTAGCCATCACAATTAGGTCCTTGTCAAAGTTGCTCACATCCTAACGCTTGCCCATTTTTTCTGCTTCCAACACATCAACTTCAAGAACAAAATGTTAACTTGAGGCCTAATATATCCCACCCACTGCCAAGTGTCATTGTAATGAGATAATCAGCGTTACTCACTTCACCTCTCAGTGGTCATAATGTTATGGCTGATCGGTGTACATTTACACACTACAGAGACTACTCAAGAGAAGCCTAAAACCAGACTGAAAAGCAATTTTCCACAGCCCTCTCTGATAGAAAGTTTCAAATCTGTCTCAAGACTGAGACAACATGTACCGGTAATCAAAAGTGTCCTTCTACTTGTAGACACATCCAAAGGTGATGTCATGATGTACTGACACACCCGGGAGTGAACTTCTACATCACAGCAGCAACGTGAGAAGTTAAAGCAGCAGTAGGTAGGTAATTAAAAAAAAGTTATTTTTATAAAACCATCACTATATCCTGACAGTGGTACATGAGACAGGTATTCTGAAGAAAAAAAAAAAATCATGTTCCTCTGTGTCCTCCGGTGCTCCTAATGGCATCTGCAAGATTTCACAGACTGGAGGAAAACAACCAATCAAAGCCGAGCTGGAGCCTGCCGTCTCTGAGCAGTCGTCAATCAACTCTCAAACTCTAATGAAACTGTCAAACTAGACAGCACTGATCAAATATGAATCAATATTCTGTTACTGTAATTTCTATTTCATGCATAAAATATTTTCAGAAATATCTTGTAATGTACTGTTTAATTGCAATTTTGCAATCCGGCAGCTATGTTGAGATCAGTTGAGGAAATACCAAGCACCGCCCACCAGCTGGAGCAAACTGAGCATTTTACAGCTAAACAGTAACTACAAAATGAATCTGAAAACATTTGAGGAGAGAAATAGGCATTACAGTAGCAGAATATTGATTCATATTTGATCAGCACTGCCTCGTTTGACGGCCGTTTGCAAGTGATTGACACCTGCCTCCGCTGAATAAACAGCCAATGGGACTGCTTTCTCTCTGCAATGACCTGTGATTGGCCAAAGTCTTCCATCACAGGCTTGATTATTTAAAGCCTGAACAGAGACATGAAGAGGCGCAACAGTCTAGTTTTCTCTCAGAGAACTTGAATTACAACATGCTGAAAGGTTATTAGAAATTTTTACCCGATGATGCCAAAAACATTCTGTCTACTGGTTTACAGGTTTAAACTATGGAGGTGAGGACAAACAAGATTTTAGGAGTGTTAAGTTACTCTTTAAACATACAATCAAACCTTCACTACCAGTGTCCCATGAGAATTACTCAAAAAGAACAAACAGAAATTCATTTATTTGCCACAATAGCTGGTACCAACACTTTGAAACACTGAACAAACCTGTTTCCATAATAAAAAAAAAAAAAAACGAGGACACTGTGGCAGCACTGAAAGCACCCCTGTTCTCGAGTGACGAGACAAAGAAAAATATAGGCAGCCATGAAAAAAAATGAAAAGTGTAAGGAAAAAAGGCAAAGAACTAATAAAGGAGATAGATTAGAGACAGTTTATGATAAAGAACAGCAAGCAGCAGAGTATGGCCTTTGACAGCGAGTCAGCGGTCACAGAATCAAGTAAAATTTGGTTAACTTAAAAATGCTTGTTGCGATGGGACAAAATAACCAACAAAATGGCATAGGATGAATGGAAAACTGCTGAAAGTTGTGAAACATGTGACCGAGAGTAAGAAAAATGTAAAGGAAATTTAAAAATAACAAACAGGGAGAGAGTGCTGACCTCTGTTTCTGGTGGACAGGCTGCTGCCTCATGGCCATGTACTGGGTGTCTTCCTGCAGCCGGTTTAGTGGCGAGTCTGGCTTAACCCGGATGCCATAGTAATGATACTTAGAGTTGCCTCTGGTAGATTCATGAGAGAAAAGCCAGAAACCAGTGAGGAGGAGAAGACTTGCCATCAGTGTAATCACTATCATTATCCTCTTCCATCAGTCTCCAATGCCTATAAGCATCATCATACTCGTCACATCTGTAATGATTACATGATTACAGTTATCTGCATCTTCAGCATCGGCAACAGCCTCTTCCTGTGTGTACCTGGTGCCGAGGCGGCGGGTCCTCAGGCCCATGAAGACTGAGCGGATGAGCTTGCCGAAAGAGGCTGCGTTAACCGGATCCAGTTTCTGTTCCTGACAGTGCCTTAAGTAATGGTTATACAGGGAGCAGCGGGGTAGGCTCACTCCCTCAGCTGTCTCATAGTTGTCCAGTAGCCACTGCAGCTAAAAACACAAAGAAGACACTGGTTAGCCCCAGCAGACAAACTCTGCTCTGTGATAATCACCTGGCCAGAAATAAAGAGGAGCAGTGGATCTTATTAGCACATCAAAAGACAGATAAGACACACAACATCCACACGACAAAACCACCTGTTTTAGGAGGTTAAACACCAAAGAGACAATTGCACTCCCACTGTGGCTACCCTTTGTATTCTTAACTGAAGCAGTAAGTGACAACAGCATAACGAATGGCTGATCGAGTGAACACTCCAATACCTGAAGTGCTATTTATTCAATCTGACAAACCTCCAAGATGAGTCAATATTGAGGCAGACATCGTTACAGCTCTGTCTGTAACAGCACCATCAAAGATTAGCATAAAAAAGCTCATATTATACCTTTTTAAATTAGATTTAAAGCAGATACATCAGATGCTATTCATAAAAATGATGTGGAGATTGTGAGATCACAGCTGAAGTTAAGAGTTGGAAAGTAGGGAAAGAATTCAAACCACAAATTTCCCATGTGAGTAAAAATCTAGATGGAAGTTCTATTTAAATTTCATTATAAATGAGTGACAGCCTCCCAAGAAGAGGATAAGATATTCCTTTATTGGTCCCACAGTAGAGAAATACACAAATGTCACTGCAATAAACTTTAGTGACACTGAGTGCATGTCTTGGTGCACTTAGATGTGAAATGAACAGAAATCATGAAAAAAAAAAAAAATCAGTCAGTTTAAGTCCATGCAGGGTATTAAGAAATATATACAAGATGCATTATTAAGCAAAAGCAAATGCAAGTTCAGATCAAGGATGAAAATTGAGATAATCAGTAGCACAGTGCAGAATTAGTGAAGCTAACAGTAGATAGTGTGTTCAGCGTTGCAGAATACAAGACAAACACACTGCCTAAATTGTAGCTTTTGTTCTGTTTTTGTTGTTTTTTTTTTTTTTAATTTTCCCTCATGTCCTTTTCAAAGAAAGTTCCTGGTTGACTTACATGGCTGTTGAGCAGGCTGCTTTTGTGACTTGCAATTCCTTCAGACTTTTGGAGGTTTTCAATCGCCATTTCAAGCTAAAGAAAGACGCATGCAAAAAAAAAAATAAATAAAAAAGTGGACACAGAAGAAGGAGGAGGCAGGAGAGTGAGAGAGGGATAGAAAAAGAAAAGGGGACAGAAATAAGCAGGGGTATATGAAGAAAAACACAAAAAAATAAACAGATAAAGGAAATAAGACTGTTAGGGAGCAGCCAGATCTGTGCATTTTCATTGAAATCAGTGTTGCGGCCAAATCCATTTTCGGCTAACAAAAGCATGCAAATCAAGGGACTCATTGGGTTAAGCTGCTCAGTAAGGTTTGCGGTCAGACACTCTAATGTATGTAAATAGGAACCACAAACAGGGGCACAGGTCACGTCAAGTTTGAGGACAATAGGTCAACAATGCCTAACCCAACCCCATCCCACCCCCAAATGTACCAAACTATGTAACTTCTAAATAATATTTGAAAAACTTAAAATCAGAGTGAGTTGTAACTGCAACACAAATAAGAGTGCCACGGCATAAAAAATACACAGCATATTATTCTGTCTTTGGACAACAAAAATAGGTCCAACTGGCGGGCAAAGTGGATGACAAAACCAGGGACATTTTGTAGAGCCGTAGAAGAAAATCAAGTCAAAAAAGAAAAGATATGTGGTATTGCAGCCAAACTGGAGACATAGAAGAAAAGGCAAAAGAAGCAGGCAGCGTTCCAAGCCTTAAGAAGGCTCCAGAGGGCTCATGGCCAAATGGTAATGAGCCCCAGGGGTTGCTTTGTTTCGCAGGGCGCTCAAGTGCCTGTGAAAACCTCTGAAACAAGGCAGTGCTGAATTATTTAAGCCAGTGTCCCGATTCTACAGGCTCTCTGGCTTGTATGGCTCTGCTCTCTGTGTGTTACTGCACCAGGAGGCCCCAACTCAGGTTGCTGTAAACCCTGTGTGTCGCTCCCTCCTGCCTTTCAGGCTCGTCCGGGAGCCTGGCCAGTCTGGACACAGGCTCAGGTAGCAGTGATGACAGTTAGCACTGATGTACATCTCACAACACCATATGGTACTGGGAATCTCTGCTCAGTAAACCATGTTATACTAAGAGTTATTAGTAACAACTAATTTACCTTTTTCAGGAAATTAAAACTACAATTTGGCCACATAGCAGTTGAGAAAACACAAAGTATATTTGGTCAGTCATTCAGTCTTTGTTGAGTGTAAACCTCTGATTTATAGTTTATTTGTTGTTTTACTGGCACATTAACCCCCCTCTATTGGAAAAGGTGCTTCAGAGTACCACAGAAACATTAGCATTGGGGTTGCTCACCATAGCTGAGGAGGAGCGTGACGAGTGTGATATGTGGTTGCGGCTTCCCTCCATACTTCCTCCATGAATCAGGTAGGTGCTTCCACTGGAGATGATGTGACTGCTGCCCACATCCATAGCGATGCCCACCATGCCATGAGGGGGCACGCCGCCACCGGCAGAGGAAACCACCGTGGTGACATGAGCTCCACCAGCCTGCGAGTCAAAGTAGGTTCCTCCACTGCTCTGCCCATACAACTGAGCCTCAGGGTTGTAGGAGTAGGCCGTTCGGCTGGGGAGAGATCATTGTAATTAGGAATCGGTGATGTTGTTCCATTAGGACTGCCTCCTCTTAACTTTAACTGATTGGTCAACTAATCAGACATTTTAGTCTTAGTCGACCAAGACTGCTTTAGTCTATTAGTCATTTTTTTAATGCTTTTTTCATGCTGAATGACTTATTTCCAAGACACAAGAGGGTGGTGCTTTTATCTGATTCTTTGTCGAGAAACTCTGTCAATGAAATCAACTGATCGATTAGTCAACAAAATTGTATGAGTGTTAGACAACTAAGAATTTTTTTGGTTGAGGACAGCCCTACTTTCTATAATGATGCTAAACAGCACATTTCATGACAACTGCTACATTTTAGGGGGACAAAGCAACCTTCTGCTTTTCACTTCTTTGTGCAAGAGCACACAATGCAGTACATGATCTTGCTTACACAGACAATCTAAATGATGTCATGAAAATATCTGGCTATGCTGGAATCAAATTATATATCAAACTTTGTGAAAACAAAATCATGAGGCTTCAGTTAGCTTTAATGGCATTTTGATTAGAGACATTTTAAAAGCAGTTGGCTGTTAAAATGATGAGAAAAGTGTTCTGGTAAGTCTTATTTGTCATCAAGCTTTTAATCCAGCAAACTATTCATTCATAATTCAAAATGAATTCTGGAGTGGAGCCAAACATTACGCACAGCGCTATGTCTGTTTAATATAAAAAGCAAAAACATTTTATTGCATTCATTAGCATCTTACATTAATACAGTGACAATTTTTAACTATGGTACTCAAAAATGACATGTTTAAATCCCACACATCGAACCTTTTTTTTTTTTTTAAATTACTTTTATTACTTACTCTTACTGGATTTAATTCAAGTTTATGTCATAGTGTATTTGAACTACACAATGAAAAATATGTTATCTTCTATTATAAATGTGGAGTAATGTAAAATTGCTTACATAGTTCCATTGGTGTAAACAGTCTCTCCACTTTCTCCTACATACTGGACCTGGGATGGGTAGACATGCTGCACCTGTTGCACCTACAGAGAGACAACAGGAAAAACTTTATTTATACTTCCCTGTAAGTCAAACTGCAACTACAATTGGAAGGGTACGTACTGCATAAAATAAAAACATTTGCTTGTGGGTGTAGGCACATGCACACCTATTACAGTGTGTGCATAAAGTGCAGTGAAATGGTCTGTACACCCCTTGGTTTTGGCATATTTATTTGTCCAAACCAGACACTGCCTACTGTATTTCGGCCTACAAAGCTTCTTTATGTAGAGGTTCTACAACATTGGATATGCAAAATAAGTATGCTATTTTAAAAGGAGACAAGGAGTAAAGGTGATTTCGAACAATGTTGGATGGAAAACAAATAAGCAAATAAGTTGGTAAAATCATAATTTAACTGATTTTAACTAAAATACATACATGTGCTTTAATAAAAAACAAGCTTGATTTAACAAAAAAATCACAATTAATAATGACTGATATACTGATGCATAAAACGGTGAAAAGCAGGTAATTAACTGTCTGTTATTGGCTAATGTCCGGAAATATAAGACTAGTGCCTAAGACAAGCTAATAGCAGACAGTCAGATCAACGACGCTTGATATCACACAGAGTTTGTGAGGAGATTTGGTTCAAGCCCCCAGGAATCACTGGGCTTTGCAACGACATCACATTATACCCTGGGACCCAGAGGAGACTTTTTGCCATATGCATGCATCACAAGATTACAGCAGCAGCTGTAATGCTAAGCAAAATCGTCATCATCACACACATTTCAAAATGACTCTTAATTACCAACCACTGTGGCTAATGTTTATTTAAATGTTACCAAGAGGTGTATTAAGATGTTATTTTCATGTTATTCATGTACACAGGCAGCGGGCCAGGCTCAGCCAGAGAAAGACACTTTCGCACACCCATGAGGGGCACAGGAAGCAGGAGCAACAGTCTGGCGCATGCTCAGGATGAGTAGCTTTCAGGGGAATAAATGGGCTGCCATGTTTTGGATTGGAGTGTTAAACACAAGCATGGCTTGGTTACTGTTTAACTTGTTTACTAAGGCCAAACCTATGACGCCCCAGTCTGTTATTATTTAACCTGAATGTAAATTCTGACCTGAATGAGACATGAAAAGTTGATCAAATATTTGTGACAACAGTAAGTCCTGGTGAGACAGGCTACAGTATGAGCTTATTTTGCTTATTTAAGCTAATTTAATCTTTGTTTATTGTACAAGAAAACACAGTATAGGTCTCCAACTGAGTCACAAAAGTCAAAATATGTTAATCTAAAAAAATAATTGTAAAATGCCAAGGGGTGTACAAGTATTTTCACAGCACTGTCTAAGTACAGTATGTACAGCACTGTGTACCTGCTGAGAGACCTGTTGAACCCTGGGTACTGAAAGCTGCTGTACTTGTCCTCCCTTCTGAGCTGAGCCTGTAGCTTGAACCAGCACCCTCTGTGTGGATACAAGACATAACTCAATTACATAGGTATGCATGTACATTCACACACATACACACATAATTGTAAACATATGACAGTTGACACAAGATGGGCAAACATTTCAACATCACCCCACCACTCCAAGAACTATAAGCTAGTGCTGATAGATTCATGCTTGTACAACAAACATAAATAAAGGCACACACCTCTCTATGCCATGTGTGTAGCACAACACTGCATTCTCAGTGTACTCCTCTGATTGTGCCATTTCTATTTCTTTTCAGACACCATGCACAAGAACTAATATAGAGAGTGGCTGCTTTGGTTTCCAAAATAACAAGTCTTTTATATTAATATAATTTAGAAAGAAATAAGATGGAGCAGTTAAAGCTAGGGTGGGTAATCTTCAAAAACATATTTTGTTTTACTTGCTGGAATTCTCATTACATCTTGACAGCAATCAATACATCTAATGGTCTTACAAAATAAAGAAAAAATCTGGTATCGGTGGCTGTCACAGGATTGTAATATGCTTGTCTAATTATTTAATTCAGCACGAATTAATTCTAGTGCACTCTTGCTAGTTTAATAGATGACCAACCCTTGCTTTAAGTCATTGCAGACTTTTGTCCAGTCATTACAGTAGCAGTCCCTAGAGGTACTACCCTACCTGCTGGGAGGCTGGGACAGGCTGTACCACAGGGGCCTGAGCTGATGAGGACGTCCGCAGCGCTGCCACGCTGGTCGTGGTGTCTGACCCTCCTTCTGAGCTCTGCATGCTGCGTTGCAAGGAAGACATGAAGAAGTGGAAAAGAGAAAAGACATGAGTAGGGGGGATTTAGACCAAAGAAATAGTCTTACAGGTACACTGAAGCTCAAAAGAAAAGATTAAGAGCATTTCAAGTCTATACACATGGACAGCCATATTAAATAAATGCTCTTCCACTCCACCCTTTCTTTCTTGGAGCCACCGGGCATTCATTGAGCCCCAGGAGGTTTCTGGCTTTACCAAGTCAAGCTGAATCACTGAAGCTCTTAGAGCCCAAGAGGCAGCCCACCTTTGGCTTTAATCACTGGCAAAATAAGAAGCCAAACAGTTTTGCACAGACACTTCTGGTCCTGCTGACAGATTAGACCCGAGTGGAAAAGTTACAGTACAGGGGTTCAAGTTACCAACAAGACTGAACTGCTTCCTGAGGACCAAACGCACTGCCGCCACTCGGCTTTCCACTGAGTGACAATGTGCACAGCATAGCAAAGGGGAACTAAAACTGGAGTGACACAAAGGCTCTCTTAAAAAAAAAGGACAGAGAGGGAAAGAGCGGGAGAAGGGCTGGGACAAGAGAAGAATGGAACTGCAAGGGGGAGTAAGTAGATAGAAAACCACTTCCACACTCTCTCTCTCTAAAAAAAAAAAAAAAAAAAAACTAAGGGAGGGAAAGATGAAAATGGCAGTGGGGCTCCAGCCCCTGCCAGGGTCCTGATGATATCCAGTGATTGTTTCGTACAAGAGCCGTTCTCTGAGGGCTCCAATAATCCAGCTGATATGAGGAAATTCCTCAATGCTTTGTAAACGTTTGTCGGTTGCTATGGTGAGGAATCCATGACAACCACCCCCAACTCAACCCCCCTCCTCCCCTTCCCGTTCACTCCTCTATTCCCCCCTTATAAAGCTCTTGCACAGGAACTTTCGAGTATGACCGCAAAGAGGGGGAGGAGGATTAGAATAAGGGAGAGGGAGATACGGCGTAGCTGGGGGGTGGGTTGAATTGATGAGCAGAAATCCAGGAGCAAGCAGGGAAATGTCAGTAGGTAAACGAGAGAATGGTGTTCACCGGGAGCATTACTGCAAGACACAACCTGCTCTAGACATGCTGTGATTAGCCATAACACAATGCACATGCACTACAATGATATTTTAATTCACTAGAATCTGAGGAACACCACTTAGGCTGCAGTAATCTGGAGGCTGAGCTAAAAGCAACAGGTGCAGCCACACTTGTCTTTTGGCTTTCTAGAGATGCAACCTAAACATTCTGATGGGGCTGCACTATTAAAGCTATTAAACTTTTTTCAACTCAAACCTCTGCTTACATAAGAATTAAAAACACTTTCCAGCATCCATTTTATCAAACCAAGCACTCTGAATTCATCAATAAATAACAAGGCTGCCTTATACAGTATCATGTAACAAAATCAACTCAGAAAGAAACAAATCTAACATGTGACATACAGAGGGGAAGGGCAAAATGACTCAGACTCAAGAAAACTCCACCGGTTATGGAGAGGAAGAGGAAATAAATTTAACCAAACCATACTTCCAACCAAAACGTTGTGCTCACATCAAAATAAGAGTCATACCCTCCTTTGTGGAACATTTTCAGAGTTAGACTATGCTGATACAGGATAACGCCACTCATTTAAACAACCCCCTTGTTTGCCACTAAATACAACATGATGAAGCTATCACGGACGCTGCCACAAAATTTGCCGCCCCTAACCAAGCCTTTCCCACTTTTAAAAAGGGAGATAGCAAGGGCAAATATTTTACTAAAAAAGTGGTTTCCCTGTGGATCTTGACACTAAATCGTAATCTCCTCTCTTGACTAGAAAACAGTGATTCTCATTTTACCGAGAAACGTGTAGGACGACTTTTGACATAGCTCAAGTGTTTATTCAGATGCTGACTCACAGGAGGAGCGGGTCCGGCACTTCCACTTTTTATTTTTTTTAATTGAATGTTCATAGCATCAGTTCACCAATCACAGCTCTCTATAGTAGTGATCAAATTACAAAATACAAGGAAATACAACATTACACGTTTGATGTAAAAGCTGAAAGAACCAAAGAAATCTAACAAATTGGACCTTGAACACACTGACCTCACTAAACACACTACATTTTTTTTAATAAATCACCACTACACAAATTTACAAAACAAATGTCAAAACAAAACAGTCTTCAAACAACTCTCAATGGTGTTTTACAGCAGTAACTCTATTTAGGATTTGCACTATTGGATGCTATATTAAAATCAGTGTGTACCTTTAAGATAGAAAAACAACAGATTTGGGTGTGCCACCACTGGCATTTTCCATGTGTGGAGATTTTGCCAGAGGCAAAGACACTGCTCTGCCTACACGACAAACAGACTGAGTGGAGGAGGCCTATGTTGAAATTCCTGATATGTGTCAATATTCAAACATATACCTCTTAAGCACCATATCCAGTCCACCCTAAGCAGTCCTCTCAGCCCATCTCCACTGCATTTGTTCGTACATGGCACAATTAGCACTTACATCTCAAAGCTCTCATATTCCACTACAATTTTTCTTCACACCTCTTTCTTGTATGTCAAAGTACCAAAAGACTATTATCGGAATGATGCTAACAAGGAGTGAACATTTTAAATAAGTCACTGCAATGCTCAAGCATCTTTCTAAAGCAAGGAATTTGTCTATGGAGTGTCACTTGAGTTATAAATACACTTGTAACAATCACATCATTTATCTTCAGACTTGTCATTTAACTAGAGGAAGTGACACAAGCCTGAGGGCTTCTTCATGCCATTAAGGAGTGGGTGGCATGGCAAGATGTTGGGGGATCAGGAGAGCGAGCACTGACGTGCATGTTTTCATCCATTAAAGCTCAATTAAAGCACTGGCTTTAATGGGTATGGTGAAGTGTGCCAAATCATTGACTTGGATGCGGAGAGACAGGAGTGCAGGCAGAGGAGTCTTTCTGCTTATTACTCAGTCAGGGAAGGTTAAACGCCACACAAATTCCCCACCAGCAGCTCTGAAAGACACAAAGGTAGTACACAGCAGGAGACATAGCACACTGCCGCAAAACTGCAATGCTGGATGGGCTGTTGTCTAGGGCCAAACCTTTTTTTAACCCAGAGAAGACTTCACACACACCGGTCCGTTTTCATGTCTGGTCTGTGAGTCTGGTTTCATTCAGGCATTTCCCAAAATGAGCACTTAACAACATTATAACAACAAGAACAACAGACCCCCCTTTCAAGAGTTACCAGAGTTTTAAAAGCTAAACTGAAACAAGAAAAGACACATTTTAAAAGACCCCCAAAAATCTCATTAATGGTATAGCCTACAATGTTAACGGTACAGACAAGATTTAAACATATGTCACTGACAGATCTAACTTAAACAGGGCTCAATCAGAGAAAAACACATACAGATGTTCAATTAAAAGCAGGAGCCCACAGTCTTGGCTCATGTTTGCACTGGCCCACATTGTTTGCAGAGCAACAACGGTTGCCAGTGGCAACACCGTCCACTCCCGTTTCCAGGAGCCTGTTGCTATGCAACCAACAGAATACTTCCCAAACCAAACAATGCCATCCCCCCACCTGATCCCTCTATCTCACGCTAAGTAGAAACTTACAACAATAAATACTATGTAAGCTATTAATTTCAGACACCAGGGGACACTGAGGTAGACTTATTCCTGTGCTGCAGTTACATAAAAATATACAGACGTTATGCTGGTTTAGACTTGATTGAAGAGGACAGGATGAAGAGCTCTGTTTTTGTAACTACTTGGTGCTCAAAAGGAAGAGGAATGTTTAAGTAATCAGGGAGACAACAGCCTATTCTTCAAGGTTGTTTTACACTCATGCCACCCAAAAACAACACTTCCAAAAGCAGGTTAAGTCTTTCCAAACTTCCCTGGGCAGACGAGATAGAAAAAGAGCTTGAACAGAGCAATCCTTTTACCAACTCAGGGGACAAAACATAGGGGATAAAACAAAATAAAGCGGAGCCAAACACTTGTTGCTTTTAAAAGGAGGACATTTGTTCAGCACTATGCATATGAATCCCTTTGTTACACCTTTAATATATGTACAAAGGGGAGCAACAGGTCTCTAATGAAGCGTCAACATCTGTTCCCTAATTTGAGAATTGTATTTTTTATAGCAAAACAAATTCATTGTAATGGGGGGTTCTTTGATTTAATTTAAAAAAAAAAAAAACTATAAGATCTCACAGGCACACGCGCTCACACAAAGAACGAATTAAGATATGATAAGAGATTTCCACAACAGAGGCTGTTCTTCAAGCCTGTCTCATTAATTCATGGCTAATCCAATCAAAGCGGCTCTTGGGGTCTGCAGATGGCAGAGTTTAAGGGGGAGAGAGGGACAGAGAGGCACAGACCACTGTCTCTGATCCAAGCACCCCCCTCCCCTCTCCAGCTCACCTCCCTTCACTGGTCATCAGCACAACCTGCCCACTCGGTCACCATGTGCGCTGCAGGCCCGACAGCCACAGAGAGAAAGATCAAACCGTTGCCATGGAGATTGTGTGTTCGCCCATGCTCTACACTAGCAACTTCCTCCCCCAACACCCTACCTCTTCTAACCCTTTCCAGATTTCCACTGCCCCCCACCTCCACCCACCCACAGTCCTCATCCTTAACATTTAACATCTCAAGATGAAGAACGAGGATTTGAAACTGAACATTTTGAGAAGTTAAACTGGAAAACACAACAAAGAGAAGCGGGGAAGGAATGGGGTAGATGGTCACAACTGGAAATGTAATCAGACTATACTCATTGTACATGTGGGTGTCTCTCTCTTTCACAGGTATTTACGTAATATAATACAAGGCTGCCATATTGGTGACACAAAGTCACCTGGCTGCTTCAGGAGATGGTGGAGAAACTGAAGAGATACTGGGAAATCCTAACAATTACAGATGGGATTCATGCTCATCTGTTTTATTCTCTATTCTACATTATTAATATTGGGCATACCTAAAAACACATTAGGATCATGCTTATTTGATCCTTTGACTCACTTCAAGGCCTTTACATTCATATCTGGACAGGATGTTAATACCTAAACCTTAAATTAGATATCCTCACTGTATGGACCCCTATTGAAACTATTCCGTCACTGAACATATTCATAAATCCAGAAATAGCTCACCACTGCCAGGGCTGCACAATCCTCCAATTTGTTATCTTAACTATAGAGGATACTAAGAGATTTAAAATAAATGGAATGTTAAAATGGAAAAGTTAAAAGTGCATGATGTTAAAAGGTTCTTTTTTTTATGGTGTATCGCATGGTGGATCTAGTTCTGTGTCAAAACGGCCTACCTTTTCACCCAATTTTTTGAAATCTGTTAAGAAGTTTATGACATTTCCCGCTATCAGACAAATAAAAAGAAGTGCAAACATAACCTCCTCGCTGGAGGTAATGCTGCAGTCTCTTTGACTGCATTAAAACAAAACCGATCACCAAAACTGACAACTTGGAATTGTTAAGTATCCTAACGCTTTGGCCTAGCCCAGACTTGAATCTTATTCTGTGGGAGTATAAACGATACTCACTCTAAACGTAAAACGCTCACACTACTGTTCTTTAAATCTGCTTTCACTTGCTCTTTTAAGCAAGTGTGTTTCCAACCTGTGGGGTTCTATTTCCCAGGAAACCACATTCTGCATAGATGACCTCAGATGCTGGCAGCGTGCTGCCTCGATCTTCACCAATGAACCGGAGATAAAGCATTTTGTTGCTTTAGAAGAGTCTGCCTCTTTGGCAAGTGCTCACTCCACTGAAATGTTACTTTGAAAATCGTCATAATACCATATGTACAGTATGCTTTCACAGGCACTACTTGATACAAACAATGAGTCATCAGTTAATGCTTGAAATCTGAGACAGATCCAAGTGTCTATTGTTCATGCAGTTAAGACTGTGCCACACTGAATACTTGCCATCAGAATTAAGTATTTAATAACTCTTGGACAACAAAATCCTGTATAAGATATGATTTTAAGATATTAAACATGGGTTTACTCTGCTTTTGAGAGGCCATAAGAGAATAGTGGTCACTGCTAGCTGGGCCATTTAAATCACATCTGCAACTGTGTGTTTTTGTCAATAATACTGCGACAGAAACTACAGTTTATTTTGTCATCCTTTGCTGCATGTTGCCCCCTCTGTCTCCCCCTTTAATACCGTCACTGTCAATAAAGGAAAAAAGGCTCCAAAAAATAATAATAATAATAACATGGTGCAACATTAATACAGCAACTTTGAGTCAAAACTCAAACAGGCAATGCAAGCTAAATCCATCAAACTTTCATGCAGAAACTGAAGGAGGTCTGGATTTTAAATAATCATTTCTACAGCCAACAGCCAGATACAGTGACATGCTTCAGAAAAAAAAAATATGAGTTACATAATATGTGCAGCATTCACATTCTAATTTACCAAATCATAGTCAGTATCATTTCCAGACCATTAACCATTAAATTATTTAAGGGTCTAACAACTGTTCCTGCTGAGCAATTTGCATCAAGATGGAAATCACAGATCATACAGTAAAAGGTGGTGACAGGATACATGTGATATCCTGTCTATTGGACTACATACTGGTGCTCTTTAAACATGCAATAGGCAGAAAGTTTCTGGCATCATTGGGCAAAAATTCCAGAACAACCTTTCACACATTTTAATTCAATTGATTCATATTTGATCAGCACTGCCTCCTTTCAGTGTTCAAAGTATGTGAGTGATTGACAGCTGCTCAGAGACAGCAGGCTTCAGCTCGGCTCTGATTGGTTGTTTTCCTCCGGTCTGTAAAATCTTGCAGATACAATTAGGAGAAATGGAGGACACGGAGCACATGATTTTTTTTTTTCAGACTACCTGTGTCGTGCACTACTGTCAGGATGTAGTTACCATTTATATATAAAAAAAAAATAAAATAACCTTTTTCATCATCATTCATATTCGCTCCACTGCTGCTTCAAGTTCAAATTTTACAAAACTCATCTAGTTGCTATTTCATTATTTAATTTTGTTTTTAATGACTGAAGTTTTCATAACTTAATCTTTTCCAGGATGAGAATCCAGATTGGTTTAACTACTTTGTCAGTGGCAACACTTCACTGCCAGACCTACTACAGCAGATACAATCTGCAGCACTCCTCAAACATGAAAACAATTAGCATACAATGCAGCTTTTAAATTGAACATCGCACCATTAACATTTGCTCTCCTTTGAAACTAGTGAGCGGGAGGGCTGCACTATTCAATAGGAATGTACCGACACCAGATTGGATGGATCAGACTACATGATATTTTTGTCTTGGCGATCGTCACCATGTCAGATCTAACGATAACAGTGCCATGAAGTATTGCAGTGTCTTGGTCAGTTGACTGGCAAGATTACAATTATGACCACGACTAATCAATGCACGGCGTATTTCACAATCATGAGCGTGTTCAGACATCATTGGAGATGGGAGAAGTAACTGTCAAACATGGTGACAGAAGCGTTGTGAAAAAAACAAAAAAATGAAAGAAGAAACAGTTGTGGATGCGCTCCTGGGTGGCATGGAGATGAAACGAAGATGTATTTTTATGAAGTGGTTTTGCAGTCATTCCAACTGAAACCAACATAAAGTCAATACAGCTCCATTTTACATTTGCCACCAGTGGCCTCTGAAATGACAGCATATATTTACCCACACAGGGAACACATCATTGGAGATGTCACACTGGGTGTGTCAAGACAAAAAAATTTCACACTGGATGACGTGGAAGATGCTGCATAACAGGTCGTTTAGCATGTAAAAACTACACGGGTAAAGATGCCCGATTGTCATTCATAATTGGCCACAATGCTGGTAATATCTCAGCCACGACAACATCGGGCTAGGTTTGTGTAGTCTGATCCTGGCATTACACATAAAAGAATGATCCCAGTCACTTCCACACAGTGAGGCATACAGCTTATTAATTAAACACTGGTATCGGACCGGTGCTTGGTATCAGTCAATAGCCAAAGACCTAGTATCGGGATTGAAAAAGTCATGTCAACGCATCCATACAATATAAGGATGGCGTTCTCTGCACCAAATCTCCTAATTAAAGAGCTTCTCCAAAGCTATGCTGAAGACCCAGTTAATTCCATCTAAAAATACTGCATACTCCTTTGCAAATCTGGACAAATTTAACTCCACTAAAGGCCCAGTCTTGGTTCTGGTAATTACTTTGTAGCAGGTTTACATTGACAGAAGTTCAAGAGAGGATGGGGGTCTGCTACTATCCCTGCTTGAAAGGGGGGCAGCCATTGTAATGCAAATGTCACTGCCTTGTCTGCTGTTTGTGGCAGGAAATTTAATTAGCAGTTGTGTAGCTACGACACAAACAGGTGGAATGCTGAGAATGCTCCTGATGACACACAGACAGACAGAAGAGACAGACTGAAAAACATTTCATTTCCCAACGAGTTTCAACCTGTTGCCATGTGCGAGGGCCAATCAGTAGCAACGTTTCTTTGGTATATGACAAGATTTGTTTCTTTGTATCCTAGCAGCGTAAGCCTTCCAAAATCTTGGTAGCTGGAAGACGTGATGTGAGAGTCACGAGGACACAAACTATTTTCCTTTCAACAGATTCTTAGAAAATGGTAACAGCACGTCCCTTGAAATGAAAAGCCCTTCACAAATAAATGAATTATGAAGATTATGAAACTGTAACATTGTGCACAAATGGCACTATTAATTTACACTTAACAAGCCCCACAAGGCATTCTCCTCTCACTTCTCCTGCTTTGCTCTGTGATTTCCTGACATGACTTTGACTGGAGTTATGGGATAAACCATTAAATAAGTGTTAATATCAGACAATGAAATTTGCAAAAGCCAAGCAGATCAGTTAGCACAGCAGGAGGTAAATGCATCTCTACATGATTAAAATTAACTGTAAACTGCAGCGACACAACCGATGGCAGTGACTGGGTCTGTATCTATATCTGTAGCAGGCTATTGGATTGAGAACTTCTCCCCGGGGCAACAGTAGGCCTCATCAAGATAAGCTAAATACAGCATGAGCAAACACACATACACAAACACATTCACACAGCACACTCATGTATGTACACACAGACACACACACAGACACACACAGAACATGTGACTAAAAGCTGTGTCAGGTCACCCGCTGCCCAAGAGACCACTGCAGCTGTCCTATTGATAGCTGAACTGTACTACACACATGGGTCCATTAAACACTCAAAATGGCACACAGGCAACGGTGCACACTGTCTGCTATGCACAATCATACAAGCAACTCCACAGATGGCTCAAGAGAAGACTAGAGGAGGGGAGGTTAGACCTAAAGAAGGAGCAATATTTTCCACAAATCACAGGCCAGTGTGGCACTCGTCGCTGAAATGGATCAAAGCATGACCATGATCACAGGCTGCAGGTTAGACTGATAAAGGCAACTCGGAATACAGACAGATTAAAAGTACTTTACAACAGAAAAATAAATCATTTGTCCTCCCCTTTCACACTGACATTCTCAATAATAATTTCCTGTACAAGCCAGTGAGAAATTTCTACACAACAGCCACTTTCCACTTAGTTTGTCTCCTCTCTGAGTATGATTTCTCACTGACCTGCCTCTGTACGGCAAAGCTATTCACTCTTACCACAAAGAGAGACAGATGAAAATAGCCTGATTAAAAACATTGACTTTTAAAAGAATAACATTTCGCCCCCTGGCCCACTCCATTCCCTTTCTTTCCATGACTTGGGTGTATTTGTATATCAAGTTGCCATGTAAACATAACAGTGTCACGCTCAAATTGGGGGGTGGGGTAGGTGGGGGTTTCACAGAGAGTTTCAGCGCTGTCATCCCTCTATTTTCTTTGTAGCTGTGGCAAGTTGTGTGACCAATCAAAGTTAAGTTTCTTTCTGTGACACTTACTCCAAAACAAGCTGTTGATGCACATTCAATTCTCACCTCAAATATTCTGCCCAAAATGGAGTAAAATAATGGCAGAAGGAAGCTTCATAAACATAACTTTTAACATATCATGCAGCCTGGGTATTATGATTAATATAGCCATACTCAGACCTGCATTTGACCACTTTTCACATAAAAGGAAACAGATATTAGGCTGCATCAATAATACACATCCTTAAATTAATGATTCAGCTCTCTTCTTTAAGGAGATGAATACTTTATGTAACTACCCATCTGAAAGTTTAGATCTCAATTCATCAGTAGCAAGCAAAGAGAGGGGGTTTTAATTAGAGACATTTTCATGCTGTAAAGATTCTTCCTGATGCTTCAATAGCAAACAGTATTACAAATGACCGAGCACCTGACGGCTGTCTCTGAAAAAATAGTCCATAATAATTAATGTGTCTCAAGAGACAAAAAGAGACAGAATCCCAAAAGGAGAAAAAAATGTACACAGAGTGCTGGAAACCAGTCACAGCAACACTGTAGACCGAATGAAAAGGGGGATTTAAAATCTTTGGGGGGTCTACATTTCCTTGGTTTCTCATTATTGCTGTTGCACAGATTGATATGAGCCTTCAGCTCTTAAGAGAGGTCAAACAGCAACCCTAATGAGACCTGCCACTTAACAATAAAGCTGAACAACTTGGCTATTAGCAAACAATTTGTCTGTGGGTCTGTTCAACTGCTTTAGCATCAATAAAACTGGAGAGATAAGTAGATGGAGCTACAATTTTTCAAGTGCTGAAATCAGTGAGAGGATATAAATCAATGCTTCATTCCGTTTAATACTGAGAGTATCTTATCAGGTGCCCACTTTTAAAAGCACACAGAAAGCAGTGCTTTAAATACTAAATCTCTCACCCAAGATTGTAAAAACATGACAGAACGGTATTAAAGAACCATCATAGCACCACCTAGCTGTAACATATCCAGTTATTCAAGCTACTTCTGAAATACTGAAAACACCAAAACTTTGTGTAGTGCTCTGTTTCATCTAGATGGCAAACGTTTAATAATCTGAACAACAGAGATTAGCTGATTTTAAGAGTTTACGTCTATCCTGCGACAGACAGCAGTGGAAGCACCAGGTTCAGTAAATAGGGTTATAACGTCGCCGGTAAACAAAAAAAAAAGTTTATATATCAGTTCTCGGCTGCGTAATATATATAATCCTTTAACAGTCTAAATTGTGAGTGAAAATCGCCCCAAAAGAGCTAGCAAACTGCCCACAGAAATGAAAGTTATCCTCCCGCTGAGTTCACGCTTACTCGCAGCGGACGTTAGTTGCAGTTTGAGCACCAGGACCAGCGTTGCTAACGCTAGCTAGCCACATGTCCACCTGCTTTAATACGGTTCTCCAGAAAGACACGCCGAGAATTAAGTTTGTCCGTGCCGCGACAAACAAGGCGTAGCTGCTGTTAACAACACGACAAACGGCTGAACTCGCAACTGAACTCGCACAAGTCGCTGCCGGCAGTAGTTAGCATTAGCTGTAGCTTGACTGGTAGCCTTACCATCCATCCTGCTGGGAGTGAGCTGGAAGTGCGTTCACTGCTCGACACACACGCACAGACACACACGCTACACAACGTAGCAACAAGTGTAAAGTGATACTGAATCAATACTGAGCTGGAGTAACGTTGCCGCTGTGTACAACGTGTAAGCAAAGTCTAGCAAATTAAGAAGCAGAGGTGATATATATATATATATTTTTTTTTTCAGGTGTAAAAAGCTGTTGCCAGCAAAAAGGTGAACGACAGTTAAAAGAAGAGTGGAGAGCCGTTCTCAACTTGGGGCGGATACCACAAAGAAGGGAAAGTTATGTTGTGGGAAAGACTGCTAGCACAGCACTCGACCCCGGAGCATTTTTCTCCAAATGAAGAATAATTCAGCATTTAAATTCTGTAAAGATAATAGTCACCTTCGCCTCGAGAAAAGTTGTGCCCTGGCTCTGCTCTCTTTCCCCTCTCTCCCACTCGCTCGGTGACTTCCAGATGCTGCTGCTGCTGTTGCTGAGTGTTGCACCCGTTGGTAAGTAACTGTCTCCACGGCTACAGTCACTATGGCGCGACGGGGTCTCGAGGCAACTGTTGCTACCCTCGAATGCCTACGTCAGGGCCTCACTATGAGAGGGAGGGGCCAAAGAGACCAAAGAGTCCCGCCCAGTTAAATACAGCTGTAAGTTTGAATTAAAACCACTAGGAGGTGATCTTAGTTAGGGAACTGGTGGGACTGCATTATTCCGATTAATTTAACTGATTCATAAATTGATTATAATCTAAAGAAACTGCTTTATGTAGCACATGTATCACAGCTATCAAACTTATGTCAGTTTAGGCAAACATGGTACTTTAGTTCAAACTACATGATATCGTATAAATTAAACTGATTGTAATGTACTCAATTTATTGGTGATATTCAGCTATATTCCAACACTTTATTATGTTCTAATAGAGGAAAGTAGCATCAACGAGTAATATTTTAAAACTTATAGTAAAACTGCTCTTTCATTTTAAAAACAGGTACATTGAACATGTATATGTATTATGATTTTCTTCTATTTTATATTTATATTTCTTGACTTTTGCAATAGGCTACTTGCTCTTTATTTTATTACTGTTTACTGTTATGCACCAAAACACATCAACTAATGTATTAGAATGCCCATCTATCTCATTTTTTTCTTCCACACATTGATTTATTTCTACTCGAACAAATATTCAACAGCTTCCCTTTTTTCCTTCCATATATTGATTTATTTCTACTGAATGAATATTAAGCAGCTCCCTGCATTTTTCTACCATTCACTGGGGTTTTGAGTATTTGTTCATATACATTTAGCCTATATATACACATCACTGTATTCACAATTGTTTTACATTTTTAAAAAGGTAAAAACAACATATTATACATAACTGTTTTTATTACATTTTCATCTTGCAAAAAAAGTGCAACTAGTCACTGCATTTCAGATCTTCAGCACATGGGGGATTTAAAGAAATTACTTTTTGTAGCACCTGTATCAACTATCAAACTGATGTCAGTTATGTAAATAATAAATATGGTATTTCTTCTGAATTAAAATGATTGTAATGTACGCACATTATTAGTGATATTCAGTTATAGTCCAGTTCAGTTGTTTTTTTATTTATTTGATTACTATGTTTATTGTTATGCACAAAAACACATTGGGTGAATTTACTAGATTGTACATCTTTGCCTCCTTTTATTTCTTTCATATATTGATCTATTTCTATTAAAATAAATATTCAGCATCTCCCTTTATTCCTTCATTTACTAGTGTTTGAGTCATATTGTTCATATACATTTAGCCAATATAATGTGTACGTTACTATGTTCATAATTGTTTTAAATAAGGTAAAAACAAGCTATACATAAATATTTTTCAATTCCCTTCTTGCAAAAAGATCCAATCAGCCACTGCATTTCACATCTCTAGCACATGGTGGCAGCATATATCTATATTGTGACACAAGATGGTCACAATAGATGGTGATGGTGTGTCAGATGAATAGATTACTTTATCAGGTCATCTTGATAGAGGACAAATGCTTTACCGAGATACAGTAGATGTGAGGTATCTTTGATCTTGACATTGACTTGTCAATACCAAAAAGGTCAAGTTAGTTCAATAGTGCTTAAGAGTTTTCACACACATACAGTTTCTTTAAAGTCCACAATTATACTTCTTCTTAAAAGACAGTTTATCATGTCAGTCCAAAATATTTTCAATAAACATAAATTGAAGTCTCATGATATCTTTTACAAAAAGCACATACTCTGTATCCAAGTGTAGTTTCTATTTAATTGTTAAAAAAAATAAATAATTAACATCCATGCTTTATTTAAAAAATAAATAAATTAACAAATATTTTCTTGTTAACCAACCAACCAGGACCATGCCCTGAGCTATCTTCTAAGGATGATATGTTGGACCCATACAGCCTATTAGATTATTGTCAGGCTATTAAATAGGCATCATCAGTCACTATAAACCCCATAGATGTGGGTCAATAGGGGCCTACTACACCCACTAGTAAGTTTTATCATCTATTCACGATGTAGATCACTGAAATAAGGTATAAAAAAAAAAACATGACAGCGACCTCTAGCTACCGTAGTTATTATGACAGGAGCAGAAGTGAGGTGCTGTAGCATAGACAGCCAGAAACTCCATAAGGGGCGGAGGTCGGAGACAATGGATGAGGCACAAAACAGGGTTTTCACAGCATCTTCTTGCTTAAAAAGGCCACATTTGAAACGGCCAGAGAAAGTTACCAGCTGAAGTGTTTTTAGAGGTAAAAACATTTCTATGAGATGTATTTTTTGGATGTTGTCCTGAGATCAAATGTCAAGTCCAAAACACAATGACAATGCATTGTAAGCTAAAAATACAAATGCTGAATGTGTCAAATATTACTGTAGAAAATATGTTCAGCATCAAACACAGATTTATGATATTTACATGTTTTGTTCGGTAAATGAACAGTCCTTTTATGATTTCTGAAGAGTAAATGCAGTCGCCAGAAGTAAAAAAAACAAAAAAACTAACGTTACAAACTGCAACATGGCCGTGTGAGCGCAAGTATACACAACGAGGCTGTAAAGGTGGATGAGTTGCCGTGATGACGTTTACTGGCCTCATTTAGCAACCGCCTTTTTAAAGACACATTAAGGCTTAAAAATTCACGAGTGAGGTATCTGATGCATTTCATGTCGTAGAACAAAATGTTAAAATCTCTTAAACCTGTGTTAGCAACATACCTTATTTCAGGCATATAACTAAAAACCCATAGACGAGGGAATCGTTGGTGCTAAAATGGTATCTCATTTCCAGGTTTTAGGGCTCATTCCTGTAGCACTCTATTTCATAAAAACACTTTAAGACATTGTTTCAGTAGTTGCCACATTGCAATTTATAAGATGGCAAATTGTGTATAACAGCGTAAATGGTTTTTGATTTATTGGGGGGAAAAAAAAATCACAAAAAGTGTTGCAGCTGTCCCTTATCTCCCCTATTCCATGTGATGCAGGCTGACTGTCAAGTGTGAGTGTTGTCTGAAGCTATAAAACTAACAGCTGTCTCATCTGGAGCCACAGACCAGCAGCTCAGCTCAGCTCAACTCACCATGAATTTGACTCTCTGTCAGTGAAGAGAAGCAAAGTTGCTCAGACACACTCACATGCAGGAACAGTCACTGTCAACACCAGAGTCTCTCCTCTAGGTAAGTCATGCCACCTGTGACCGAATGATTAGCGGTGTAATCTAATCGCTTTTATTTCAACATCAGCATTGAGTGACTTTTTCTGGTGAGGTATTATTTGTATGTGGCGGTTAAAGTTAATTAGTGTGCTATCACTGTTGTATGTTACATTAAGATACATTAAAGTTACCACGCCGCAAAGCCGTTTCACTTTCATGAAAAGCGACACATCACATCATCACTCTGGAGTTGAAAGGACAGCATTTCAACAACTACACGGCTAACGATTGTGTATCATCACTTTATCCTTACAGCTTTACTTGAAAGTTTGTCCATTCTTCTATTTAACCAGAAAGCGTGCAGCTGAGAGCATCCAATAGCAAAGCCGCAGTAGCAGAACCAATGGCAGGTCAGATTAAATCTTTCCCCTTGGCTAGATAGCTTCTGTAACTCATTGGTTTTCATCTTTATATCATTTTACATATTACAAATATTTACATATAACATTTTAGTTATGTTTTCTGTCCATCTAATCTAAATGGGTTTGTAATACTGTATGGATGGTTAAATTTGAACATCTCATTTTACTCAATGTCAAAGATTATTATTTGGTTAGGACTCAACAAGTAATGAGTTGTAGCCATTATTATCATGTCAAAGCCTTCTGAGACCTGTAGTTTTTTATGCTAACAATATAATCCTTGGAAAATTTGCCTGTCCAGGTAGTAGGGCCTATGTTTGTCTTGTGTTTATTTAAAAAAAAAAAAAAAAAAAAAAGAGGACTATTATTTTTATGAATTTGTATGTATACACGTTGTGTGCATAACTTCTCAAGTGGTGAAAATGAGTTCGCAAGGTCCATTTGAAGGCACTGAAAGATATGGTCAGAATTTTTGTTTAACACATTGAAGAACATAACTAGAATTATCACCTCAAATTCAGTCAGCACAAACCCCAGCGGATCCTGGCGGACTGCCTGGACTCCCAGCTGGATCAGCAAACTGTGACCCCGCCACTGGGGTTTGTGCATAGGGTTTGCACTGGCTGAATTCAAGTTGCCATACAGCCACTAAGTGAAGGACTTAGAGCACACTCTCCCCTTGGGGAAGTAGTCCTCTGGTGGTGGGAAGGACGAAAGAAGTTTCTGCCAGTTAGGATTTAATCCAATAAACAAACTATCAAAGCGTAAGCCGACTGTACAGCCCCATGTTAATGGCACAGTACACGCAAAGATGGCTAACGTAAACTACAGGCCACACGTGAAAATCATAAGACAGCAGTGTTATTTTGACTGGCTCTCAGATTTTCAACAGTTTGGTTGAAATTCGCATATTCTTGGCTTTTTTTTGGCAGTAAATTTAGATTGTATGGACCCAGTATTGCTACGCCCACATTTGTTTGGCCAGGCATTACATGTTGCACCTTTAAGTGTTTTAAGATAAGGTAAGATATTCCTTTATTAGTCTCACAGTGGAGAAATTCACAAAATCTATTATCTTCAATTAATCTAAAAATATGTTTTAGACATTTTAAACATGCTATCTATTTTATTGATATACTTATTTACATGACTTCAAAGTCTAAGATTTCACAAACATGCTGACAGACTACAATCAACACAACTCCCCTGTTAGCCATAAACTATCTTGATCAGAAAAGACAAAGGTGGCAGTTAAATGATTAACAACTAGATAGAGATAACTATGCAAAAAGTACAGTGTAGGCCTACATGAGAATATGTTGTGTGAAATGTGTCTAAACTTGCCTACAAGTTAAAAGGAATAAGTCAGAGATAGCTTCACAGATTTTGAAAGAATGTAGTAGGCGTGTCTTGTAGTACTGTGTTCCCAAAGGTCAACCTATTAGGAAGATCCAGGTAATTTTATATTATTAACTATCATAGAAATGAAGAGGCCCCACTTCCAACACTGTATCAGTTCTCTTTATAAATGCATATGTGGCCGGCCCGGCTACCAAAACAGAGAACACGACACAAGGCTGGTGGGCGGTGCTTGGTATTTCCTCAACTGATCTCAACATGGCTGCCAGGTCACAAACTTTCTCATTTTACAGCTAAACAGTAACTACAAGATGTTTCTGAAAACATCTAAGGAGAGAAATCGTCATTACAGTAACAGAATATTGATTCATATTTGATCAGTGCTGCCTAGTTTGCTGATCAGAGTTTGTGAGTGATTGACAGCTGCTCAGAGACGGCAGACTCCAGCTCAGATCTGATTGGTTGTTTTCCTCCGGTCTGTGAAATCTTGCAGATGCCATCAGGAGCACTGGAGGAACATATTTTTTTTTCTTATTACCTGTCTCATGTACTACTGTCAGGATAGAGTGACCGTATTATAAAAATAACTTTAATCATATTTGCTCCAATTCTACCCACTGCTGCTTAATGACCTGAATGTTGTATATAGCACCTTTAAACAAAAAACAGTATATTAAATACTTAAAATCAGCTCCAACCTATTACATTAACATGCTCATAAACTGATTCATTAATGAAATTATCCAAGAATTTAAAAAACACATTAATTTAATAAAAAAATAAGCACAGTGCTTTAAGTAAATGTTCTATATGTTATACTTTTAATAAATGAGGATTTGTACTTAAGATCTGAATACTTCTTCCATCACTGTAAATCATACATGTACTTCCTTGTCAATTTACTTTTTTTCTTTTTTTACTTTTTTTGCTAGGAGGATATGAGTCTAATAACTGCTATTAAAACTGGCATTTCTCTAGTAAAATCACTAAGATAAAATATTTTTTGTGAACGAGAATAATAAGAAATCCCTCCAGTAGCTCAATAGTCTACTAAACATAATGTCTAATCAGTGATAACTAATGTAAATGTCTGTTTCATTATTGGAGATTGATATTTGATCAAATAGAAAAAGTCAGTTCACAGCATTGCCTCAGCAGAGCGTGGGATGACGGAGAGGATGTCACTGACCGACAATAACCTCAGTGCAGGGTGCATCAGCACTCAACACATCCTGCAGCGTTTCAGCGTTTGCGCATGAGTACACCAGATGAGCCGGCCTCTGGGTGTCATGTGATGCTGTGGTGTGGTGGATCTGCGTTTTCGTCTCTCGTGGTAATTGGCTGAGACTGATCTTTCCATAAAGGAGTGATGTGAGCATCTACACACGTGAGATATAATAAGACTGATCTTAAAAAGTAAGCCACATTGAGGAAAATAAGAAGATAATCTTTAAATAATAATACCTGCTTAAATTGATGTCATGCACCTATACAGACACAGTTATTAAATTTATTTAAATTAAAATATAAATAAAACAAAAAGATAGAATTAGATAAAAATAAAATAAAACAAAGTAAATAAAAGTTGCACTAAAGGAATACACACACACATATATACATATATATGTATACACACACACACACAAACATATATATATACATATATATGTATACACACACACACACACACAAACACACACACATATATATATACATATATATGTATACATACACACACACACACACACACACACACACACACACACACCCCTTATATTTTAATAAGTTTGAGTAAGAAATGTGCTTTCTGCCTCCTCTAATTGACATAATGACTGGTAGAGGCGGAGTTTATGGGAAATACTTGAAAGGAAATTCCCTTCAGCCTAATTCACCAGTGAGACTGGTTATTTTGGTTATTTTCGAAGTGTAAAACTGAAATGTCTCCATAGCCGTGAATCCCCACCCACACTTGCTCCACAGAGGCAGGCTCAGTTATGAGGGCTCATGTTTTTTTTTTGTTTTTTGGTATTTGTAGTATAGTACAGTGTTTGCCAACAGTAAACATGTTCGATTAGTGTTCCTCCTCCCGCAGTTGTTCCCCTCTAGAGCTGCTGCCTTTGTTTTAGCACCTTGTACATCAGGTCATGCTTCAACAGAACTAGAAGTACAGGACTGGCTTGTCATGTTGTATAGTTGGGCTGATTGCTTTAATTTTCAAACCAAGGACTAAAATTAAGTTTGCAAACAATAGTATGAATAATGACGAGAAGTCCAGTTCAAGAGATGTTTCTTTTGTTAGCTGCTCTGGTAATACTGCTGCAATGCAGCGAGCAAGCTTTATACTTTGATTAGAAGCTTTAGCATTTTATGAAGCAACACACTGTAAAAATACTGCACTGCACTGAAATGTTGCTACAGCAGGTATAAGTATGTAAGTATTATCAGCAAAATACAAAAAATAAAAAATAAAATAAAATAAAAAGAAATTTTCAGAAGCACTCGATACATTAAATGGGCCCCTGTGACTGTTACATTATTAAGTATTATAAAAGTAGATTATCATCGTTGATGTATAATATTGTTGTTGCCTGAACTATTTTTTAACTATTTTATATACACCAAACCTCCAAATTATTCAGTTCAGTGTAATTTATGACAAGTGAAAGCAGTAAATCCTCACATTTGAAAATAGACATTTTTGCTTGAGAATTTGCCAAACGGCTGCTAATTAATATTCTGTAAATCGACTCATTAATAGTTTCAGCTCTAATTTCATACGCAGTTAGTTTGGTAATTTAATCTATAACAGTCCATCACATTCTACAAGTTCATCATGTGAAGTTTGTAAAGTATAGTACCGGTTGTAGTGGAGAAAAGTATTGAGTATAAGTAAGTATAAAATGGAAATAATCGTGTATTACAAGTATATCAGATTTGTATTTTAGTACAGTGCTTGAGTAAACGAATTATACTATTTTGAAATGAACTACTTTTTTTTATAAAAGATAACCCCTTGAATCATTTTTCAAGAAAAAAATCCAAACATTTGCTTTTTTCAGCCTCTCCAATATGATTATTTGCTGTTTTTGTCTGTTTTATATCATTATGAACTGAGTATCATTTAAAATGTTTCACTATTTTTTCACATTTTATACACAAAACGAGTAGTTGATCAGTCCAGAAAATAAAATAATCTGCAGATGATTTGATAATGGAAATAATCATTATTTACACTCAAAATTAAGGACGATGAAAAGGAGAATGTGCAATATTTTTATGAATGTAGGTGACAGGATGAAGGCTCTTTGCACTGAGCATAACAATGATAAAATCACAAAGTCAAAGCAGCACAGCTGCAGTTGTGCTCTGGTTTGTCCGATAGTAACCCAGCATAGCTGCAACGTGTGAATTGAGAGTGTGTGTGTGTGTGTGTGTGTGTGTGTGTGTGTGTGTGTGCGGGGGAGTATCTCTGTAGGGGGATGGGTTTGAGTTTCATAGCATCATCTGTCAAGAGAGTGTGTCCTCAGAGCCACTTCCCCCCCACCTTATTCATTTGGCTTGCATGGCCTTATATGGAAAATGGATCTTGTGGTGTGAGCAGTTTTAACCAATCAGGTTGGTTTTGAGTGATGGAGGAGGGGGGAGCGTGTCTGGAGGAAGCTGGCTGGCCTGGTCTGGGTGGGGTTTTCAGGGGGTGGGACCAACTGAGCCGGCTGCTGTTTGAAAATGAATGATATGCTGCTCAAGTTGTAGAAACAGTGGGCCGTCGGCGTATTGTGTGTTTAGCGGCAAACTGCATTTACAGGAGGGGGAAAAAGAAAAAGTGGAAGAGTCCAGAGAAAACCTGAAATACGAACCGGGAAGAAAAAAATAGTTTCCAGCAATGCAATGTGAGTACCATCAATTTATATGTTTTATTTAATGTAGCTGAAAGGTAATCCTGTTATTGAACTCTAGACAGATCGGGTTTGGTTAAAAAAAAAAAAAAAGGTTGGTAATAATGCCTGAGAACAGCTTCTATGTTTCATGTATGACTACTTGTTATCATTTGGCTTAACCACTCCCTACTGTAACAGCTCATGTGTAGCCTGAGTTGAACATATACGTCATATACTAATACACAAAATTTAATCTGTAAATTTCAATAGAGGTGAAATGTGTGGCTCTCCACAACATGTGGACATCTGTTCGCTTGTAAAAGGGTGTAACGCAACCAGCACTGTGTGTGTGAATTTGCTAGATGTTAAAGGGATGCCTTTAAAGCCTTTTCCATTTTTTATTCTTTTTAAATGTCTGTATTTGCGTCCAAATATCAGGAACTGCATCAAAAATGTTCAGCTTGATGTGGCAGCTCTGTAATGAAGATGCTGATGATCACGCCCAGTCATAAACCTCTCTGTTGGGAACTGCTCCAGGATGCAAATCTTTCTGAGGATGTATTGATAGACCTTCAGTTCATCTCTGCTGTTTTGGGTGACAACGTTAGGTTCAGACAGTTTGCCGTTACCTTGGACAAGGGGAGAGTATGGATGAGAACAGAGAGACCAAACAGAAAGGAGGGGTGGTGTTTTGTCTGAACTGTTTGACAGGGGATTAACCTAACTGAAGTGTGCAGGCATGGTGATATATTGTGTTGGGGAGAGCCCCTGGTTTGGTTTTAAGCATTCACGTTTTTGGCTGAAGATGGAGTCGTAATCGTTGTCTGCTTTCTTTATTAAAAAGACACTTCTTCTACATAAAACAATAATCAAACTAAAAGATTGCTATCTTTACAACTGTTGCATTTTCTCTTTCTGAATCGAACAGCTGTTGTTTCACACGACTCTGCTCTACATTCATAATCCTCTCCTGATTGCATGAATGTATTTAGAGTACGGTAATGTCGTCAGTTTGCGCAGCACTAAATCCATCAGATAATTCATCCAGCATGCACAGTCACTCTGCTGGCACATGACAAGGAAACGTAACAAAGCCAGAGAGGATGACACAAAAATGTCCTGAAAGAGGCGCAGAGCTGAAACGATTAGTCGGCTAATTGATTTGTGAGCGACAGAAAATAAAAATTAAAAAAAAAATCAGCAGTTATTTTGATAATCAATTCATCTGAGGCCAAACATTTGCTTGTTTCAGATTCTCTGAATGTTTGTTGTAGGGCTGCAACTAATGATTACATACATTGTCGATCTGTTGATTATTCATTCATTCATTCATTGTCAACCGCTTATCCCATTAGGGGTCGCGGGGGGCTGGAGCCGATCCCAGCTAGCATTGGGCGAAGGCGGGGTTCACCCTGGACAGGTCGCCAGTCCATCGCAGGGCACATAGAGACAGACAACATATAGACAGACAACCATTCACGCTCACATCCACACCTACGGGCAATTTAGAGTCATCAATTAACCTAAATTGCATGTTTTTGGACTGTGGGAGGAAGCCGGAGTACCCGGAGAAAACCCACGCTTACACGGGGAGAACATACAAACTCCACACAGAAGAGTCCCAAGCCGGAATCGAACCTGCGACCCTCTTGCTGTGAGGCGATAGCGCTAACCACTACACCACCGTGCAGCCCGATCTGTTGATTATTATTATTATTATTATTTTTTTGATTAATTTATTATGACTGGTCTATAAAATGTCAGAGAATTGTGAAAAATGTCACTCAGTGTTTCCCAAAGTCCAAGATGACGTCCTACAATGTCTTGTTTTGTCCGCAACTCGATATTCAGTTTACTGTCATAGGGGAGAATTTAGACTTCTTAAAAAAAAAAAAGGCTCAAACTAACTAATCGATTATCAAAATATTTGGCGATTAACTTAATAATTGATTAATCATATCTGCTTTTCCCTGCTTTATAACATTGTAACTTTAAATACTTTTTGGTTTTGGACTGCTGATCAAACAAAACAAGACATCTGAAAACGTCACCTTGGCCTCTGGGGATCAATTATTATTATTAGACAATTTATAGACAAAACAATTAGTTGATGGGCAGGTTAATCTGTACTGAAAATAATTGGTTGACGTAAAACCACCGTGTCTTGGGAAGTTGGGCTGCAAGCTCAAGTTGTCAAGTGACTACGGGGTGCAAATTAGCATTCTTATGCAACTCCTGCACGTTTACACCTTACAGCCTATTTTATATTGATGTTCATTAACATGCTCTATCCCTATCAAATAAACACACAAATAAGTGAAGGAGAAGCCCACAAATGTCGAGCATGGATAACTCGTAACCGTTGCTGACCAATGACTGATGTTGTAAGGCGTTTGTCACTGGCTGACAAGAAGTAGGGGGTTGTCACACCAGAGCTAAATCAGAGGCATGCATCGATAGCTTTTATCTGTGCTCTTAAAACGTGATGAGCTCATGTGATGAAACCTCATCAGACCAAAATGGACACAGTGGTGAGAAGAAATAAAAGTAAGAAATAACCACAGGGCTTTTTCCAGTCTGATGTTTGAGGCTATATTTGTCCAGGACGTGGAGGGTACAAGTGACTGAGCCTTCTTAATCAGACACATCCCATCCTTTCACTCCCCTCTTCCCCCAAAAATGGAAAAGACATAAGAGGGATTTTTTAAATGTTTGCCCAAACCACACCCAGTTCACTCCAGATCTGGCTGCCTCTACTCTCAACTTAACTCCCTTTTAATACTGCTGGAAACATCCACTGATGAACACCAACAGCTGTATATGTGAGGAATCTGAAGCTGTATTGGAAGTAAAAGTAAAATGTCAGATCACCCTGTGACATCTGTCACCTTGGCTGAGAGACCTCCAGGCTTCTGTAGGACCCCTCAGGCTCAGCTGGCTGCTCACCACATGACTTAAGAGGGATGGCTTTTCTTTTACAACACATTCCTCGAGGTCTGGAATTTCAGGAATGTTAGTAATTTTATTCGCACGTGGGAAATGCCATTTTACCTATTTGCGTAGTTATAATTGAAGGTGTGGTTGGTTGCGTGATGGTAAATATTTTCGTTCCTGTTCTCTGACCTCTCTGGAGCCCAATTGTCCCTGACAGGCAAGTCATGATAGGCTGCTGTCACAATAGGCAGACGAAGCCGCTGGTATGCGTTTTCAGCCCCCTTAAATAAACACGGCGGCAGCAGCAACAGCAGCTCGGACCTGTGATTTACCAAACAGAGGGGCTTGAATGAAAGGGAACATCATGGAGGCGTGGGTTTGACGGTGGCCGAGTGGTGATGGCTTATTGTTTAGGAGGCTTAAACGTGTTTCCTGTGATGAGGTAATGGTAGAGGCAGAAAAGGATTCTCCCTCCAACTCTTTTGAAAGGGAAGTGATCATTAGGGCTGCCCCCTTTTAGTTGAGTAGTCTAATAATCGGCTGTTTTGGTCTTAGTCAGCTAAGATTTCTTTAGTTGATAATCCTTTTTAATCCTGAATGACTTATTTCCAAGAAACCTGAGCACATCGCTGGTAAACACAAGACTGAAAGTAGTGCGTGATTCTTTGTGGAGAAACTTGTTTTGCATTTTCCTGATCCTTCCTTGACTCAACTGATCGATTAGTCGAGAAAATCGTATGAATGCACTATTGATCACCTTTTAGACATAACACCATATAAATGATGCAGGATGAACGATACAGGAGAAGAAAATGTCTTCATGCCCTCATATCTCAAGATTTGGTTTCATACTCTGTTCAGTTTTATCAACATGACTTTCACTGGATTTTGAGAAGGTGGAGCAATGGAAACATTGGCGTTTTGTTGACCAAGAGCAACAATAAAAGGCAATCCATTATTTGCATTAAGACAATGTTATCTGTGACAAAACGTTCCACTTTTCCAGCTTGGCTCCATATGTTCCCGTCTGTTGCCATACAACCAAATTGTGTCAACAGAACAGCCGTAGTGTAAACAAATATAATGTTTGTTGAGCAACTCATAAAGTCAGCTATAAAGGTCAACTGGTCAGGACAGTCATCATATTTAGAGTCATTTGTGTGTAAATAACTATAACTGAAACCAAGAATGGGTGTGTAAACATAACCGTACCTTCAACTGCCATAAAAAGTACTGTGACCCAGTTCCAATAACACTCAGGTGTCTTGCGAGTACTATCTGGCAGCTGTCACACGTTGGCGTTACTGTCTCGCAGTTACACCAATGAGCATATGTTGTTTTCTTTTTTAAAGCCATAAGGTATCTTCTCAAAAGAGTGCACGTGTGTCTAGTTTTCTTGTCAAATAACAGGCACCTGTACACTGAAATTATGATCCCACTATCAGTGATGTTCATAGCTACACATCACATTTACAATAGTTACAACAGAATATAAAATGCTCATATTTCAATTACATATAGGTCAACAGGTTGCAAACAAATATTTTAGTTCTTAGTTGTATGATGAATCTCTGAATATAGTGACATAAATATAATATTTCAGTTTTTCTCAGATAATGTGGATACATGCTACAAAGAACCATTTTATAACTTAACAATGAAATGCAAAAAGTTAAACAATGATATAATTACAATTATAAATAACTCAATGTACTAAAGTAAAGGTGAAATGAGACAGCCCGGGCTCATTCCCAGGATGTCAAACGCTGACGCTTTGCCACGGGCACTGGTTTTCAATCAATATGCAACACACCAGGCTCTCTATTAACTACGATGTAAACCGATCTGCGGCAACAGTAACGCTAATAAAAAGGTCTAATTCCTCATTCAGTCCCTAAGGAGAGTTTTCTGTTTTTGCCTTCATGCAGATGCACCTAACACAGTATTTGGACGTGCTTACACTATGTTGCGTATACATGCATAAGAATAAAAATGAACATAAATGCTTGTAAGTGATGTGTTTGTCAAATATACATTATAGCTAATGAGCCCTGTCCCTCCTCTCTGCTCTCAGTGACCGTGTGTGAGCCCACCGCCATGTCTGAAGCCGTGGTGATGGAGCCTGCCAGAGCCGCCGGCTTCTTGGAGTCCCTGTGTGGCGCAGAAGACAGTGCAGCCTCCCTCGATGACGGCATCGTGGATACAGCAAAGTACGTCCACACAAACACATCTAGGACACCATGGTACAACTGTCTCAGGAGCTTTGGGTGTTAGAAAGATGAATCTGAGGAGGAACAGGATGAACAATAAGTTAGAGAAGACAATACATTTTTCTCCTCCATCAATTTGTATTTTACCACCCAAGTTAGCACTTCAGCACAACTATAGTACGTATTGATTGGACCAAAAAGTAGCATGTAGTATGCAAACAAAAGCAAAATCTGAAGTATGTCAAAAATACCTGGATGTCACACTGATTCAGAGAAAATTTCCAGTATGCATCGGACCAGTCTACTGTATCCCAGGGTGCAAAGCACTGGAATGGTCAAATTTGTGCTGCTGAAACCCGCAAAAGTCTGCCTTGCATACTACAAAATATATCGATTTAAGTTCTATACTACAACTACTGACAAACACAGTATGCACTATACAGTACATACTGCGTTTGTCAGCTAGTATGTACTCAGCGATTTCAAAAACAGCAATAGTGATTTTAATCACATTTAAGCTTTAATGCAATAATAATAGTCACAAAGTAAAGTTTATATTATCATGGTGAGTGTTAACAAGATCTAGAACTAACATGAAGATATAATATGTACTTTGAGGATGATGATGATGAGTTTTGGGAGCCACAGTTTTCCCCACATGACTCAGAGCAGGTTCAGGTTTCTGTCTGGGTTTCCCCTAGGTTGCAACAGTCCATTTTCTTGTGTTAAATGTCATGTATTTTCCTTTCCCTTTCTCCAGTGAGTCTTCAGAGGAAGAGTCTGCCGGGGAAAGGGAAGAGGAGACTGGTGCACATGATGAAGGCGCCAGCAGCACCAAGACTACAGAGGTCCCTGCTGAACAGACCTCAAACACACAAACAGGTGAGGGCTGAAGAAAAGCAGCCATCGGTGTGTGACCTGAATGTGTTTACTTTCTTTGTCCCTCCCTGAACTCTGACACTCTGGAGGGTGTAGCCATATTAAAATTATCTCCCTGAGGAAGTGTGCAAACTCTACATTCTTTGACAAAACCACTTGACTTCCTTTTTCCTGCCTGATTTTCCAGTCCACACTACGACATACCTTCCTGTCTTAGTCACTGAGGGAAAACTCCTGACACGTGTACTTCCATATTTAAGTTTCTCTTTGACTACTTACGGGAACTTTAATAGTTACTCAAGTCAATTCAGTAGTTAATCTGTTATTGTAATAGTTTGGTTTCATAGAATTATGCACTGAAATCATCTGAGATTTTCTTTTTGAATTAAACATCATTGAAGTGAACCATCACCGTACATGTCTGCTCCTGGCAGTGTCCATAAAAAAATAAGCACCATCCCGCTGTCTTATCTACTCTTGTTCTGATAACAACTTGTTTGTGTTTAGTCATAAATCCACCATCATTTAGTTCATCCATCTGCAATATGACACCATCACATAATGAAAATATCCTGCTGCTATCCCCCAATCAATATTTTAACGAAAACTTTGGTTTTATTTTGTAGCTTGGACCATCGGTTCTATTGTTAATGATAATTTTGGAGTCACCAAAGCAATTACTGAGGTCTCTTAGTGCGACAGAACTGCTTCAAATAGGTTCAACGAAGCCAAGAAACACAGTGGTAAGATGATCAGACAGGTAGTGAACGAACCCCTGATTGTCTAAACCATCCATCCATTATCTGTAACTGCTTGTCCTGTATAGGGTTGGAGCTGATCCCAGCTGACACTGGGCGAAGGCGGGTACATCCTGATCAGGTCGCCAGACTACCGCAGGGCTGACACACAGAGACAACCATTAACGCTCACACTCACACCTATTGGCAATTTAGAATCAACAGTTAATCAAATCTGCATGTCTTTGTACTGTGGGAGAAAGCAGAAGAACCCAGAGAAAACTCACGCTAACACAGGGAGAACATGCAAACTCCACAAAGAGGAGCCCCAAGCTGGGTCTGAACCTATGACCCTCAAGGAGAATATGCTAACCACTGCACCATGGTGCCATATCGAAACCACTTTATTTGAAGATGAAACCAAAGGTTTGAGCATTAAAATATTGAAATGATCCCTCAGAGGAACTGTACACAACTATGGCCAGTATGGTGGCTCAAAGCTGAAGGGGAGGGAGGGGGGCATTTTCATTATTTTCCCTTTCAAATAAGTTTGGCTGACATGGGCATTTGTTTACAACCTACATACGCTGTAATCTGTTTAATGATCTCAGCAACAGGGTTGTGTTTTCTTCTTTAACAATAATTTTAAATATTTAATATCAATGGACTCTGTTTATCAGCAACTCTTGGTGAAAATATATGTTTTTTTATTTATACTAATGATACTAATAGTAATACACCTAATTTACAGTGAGTTTTTCAAGGCACTCAAAGACACTTTACATGGCAAATTAAATAAAAGCATTTGTGTATCATGTGATGTTTGTTTCTTCAAAATAGTTAAAAGACCAATATAAATAATAATAAATATAAAGAAGTACTGTCTTGTTTGTAGCTTTAATGTAGCACCAGGGGATGCATGGCATCTCCTCTAATACCACAAATACAAGTTGTCTGCTGCAGCTCACATGATGTTTCTTGGAAATACTGAAATCTCTTTCAACAGTTCTGACTGTCTTTTTCCTTCCAGTGAATGCAAAGCGCCCAAACTCTCTGCCGGTGCCAGCAGCAAGAGAGACCGGCCTGTGGACGTCACAGGGGGATGCAGAGGTGAAACTGAGGATGGGGGACTCTGGCCTGGCTGCTGAGACCCCTCTGACCATCAACCAGATGTTCACGTCCACTGTGGAACGCTTTGGCAACTACACAGCTCTGAGCTGGAAGGAGGGCGAGCAGCAGAAGAGCCTGAACTACAGAGAATACTACCAGACCTGCCGCACCGCTGCCAAGAGCTTCCTTAAGGTATTTTATATATACATATAAGTGATCCAGAATAAACAGAAGTCTTATGAAAGGACTAAATATTATCTGTACAGCTGAAGTATTCTAATTCCTGTTTTTATTACAATAATATTTGGGACAATTTTAGCAGCACAAACAAGCACCAAAACCTCCTTAAATGTATTTTCAGCTTTTTCAGTAATAAAGAAAACAATTAGTCAATTAATTGACTGGGTAAGTCAGCTTTTGGGGGCATTTTTTGCCTTTATTGGACAGATGAAGCATGTAGTGGCAAGCTGGAAATAGGGCGAGAGAGAGAGAGAGAGGGGCATGACATGTAACTAAGGTCCCAAGGTTGGAATTGAAGCGAGACATTAAGCACCAAAGTTGAGTAAATTTTTAAACAAAAATGGACACTCCAGTTTCTCCAGTGTGGGAGAGCTGCTTTTCTATCATTGTTAATTGAACCTCTTTGTGTTGTGGACGGATGGACAGAACGAGACACTGGAATGCGTGATCTTGGGCTCTGAGAAAGCGTAATGGACATTTTTATAGACAAAATGACTAATCACTCAGTGACTGGTGGTTAAAATGTAGCTTATATAAGAGATTATATTACATTCTGCGTGGAAATGTAAGTGAATTATTTCAAATCTATCATGTATTGCTTACATTGTCACATTTCAATATAATAAAAATTCTCATTTACACAACCTTTACCTGGCATTTTAAGATGTGAAAAGAGGAGTATCTGTAAAGTGTTTGCTCTCTTTTGTTCCTATTCACCATGAGCAATAAGTCTCCTTGTTTAAGGTCTAAGATGTCTCCTGTAAACAATTGACCTCTGTTAATTGTTTTAAAGCCGGTCTAGACAACACACAACGCATCACAAAGGAGACGGGATGAAATGTGGGTGAGGACAGGCCTCAACTGTTGGTACAGGACAGGGCACGTTATTGTTTATTGTGAAACTCCACACAATCAGCATGGAGACTCAGCAGGGTGTCATGTACACATACTTGCGTGTCTTTCTGTACTACAATATACAAATTAACCTGAACTTGAACCTCTACACATGCCTACTCTTCGACACGCAACGTGATTTTCCATCTGCAGGAGTTGAGATTCGGATGTCAAAGCTCATACGCAGTATCGGCTCCCAATTACGGTAGTCTCGTGTGTACATTGGGCTGTGCATCTGTTTCCATAGTAACAGCTGCCATGGCAATGTGCCTCCAGTGACCCTGAGCTCTGAATAGTGTGTACATCAGCAGATCTGCTGCTGGCAACTCAAAACTGTCTTCAAATGTTTCAGGAATAAAGACAAATTTTGTTTTAGACTGAATTCAGTGTATGCATGATAATATAACTTACTATATAACTACTACACAGCGTAAACATTCATCCCAACAACAGCAACATTACTTTTATTTCTCCAAACTGGGTTTTAGAAATGAATTAAAGACAAGGCATCACAGGAGATTAGATGCACAAAACACGTCACCCAATTTGAATCCGTTTGTTGCATGTCACCCTTTTTTTATCCCCATATTTCCTGTCTACCTCTCATACTACATTTATATAGAGGAAGGGAAAAATGCCCCACAAAATATTAGCAAAAGACTCTGACTCTGGGCAGACTCTGAAGATGGATGTGTAGAATATATCAACAGTATTTCTACTATCATTTAACAGTATGTTCTTTTATTTATACCTAATAAGTATGTTTTGTTTTTCTACAGCTTGGTCTGCAGCGCTACCACGGCGTCGGCATCCTGGGCTTCAACTCAGCCGAGTGGTTCATCTCTGACATTGCAGCTATTTTGGCTGGGTGAGTTCAGTGAAGAGCTTGGTGTTCCCTCGCTCACATTTTCACAACCAGCTCTGTTTTATGTGTGTCTTTTATATATGCATGTCTTCCATACCTGAGTGGTGTGATCCAAGACTTGAAATGTGAGTTCACTAGAGTGCAGACCTACAGGTGTCATGCAGTTCAGCACGTAGCCTCTTAGCTGAAAGATATAAGGATTAAACGGTAACAGCACAATGCCAAATAGGAAGCTGCTCAACTGTAGTGTTGGTGATATTTAAATACAGTATTAGTAGGGTACATATACTCTGAATATTTATGCTACGTTAAAGTCCTCTACATTTACAGGAAAGTAATGTACTCTTTATCCCATTACTTTCATCTGACGTCTTTAGTTAGTGTTTACTTTTCAAATTAAGATTGTATATATAAAAAAAAAAAAAAAAATTATAGAGAATCATAGTGACCTTTTGGAGGGGCCTGATCCCTCACTTGAGTACCACTGCACCAAACTATTCACCTGTGTATTAGGTAGTTAAGACTAGCTTCATCTTGTCCAGCTACTAGTGTTGCACGGTATACTGAGAAAGGTATTACGATACCCTGCCGTTAAAAATGGTAAGATACACAGTTTTATTAGTACCTAGACTTTAAGAGTGACAATGTTTTGTACACAAGCTGTGAGTTACGTCGATCTGATCGATAACCAGGACAGAGTCAACAAGTGAAGTTGAAACTGTCTTGTCCTGAGCTGGTGTCTGTATCAGCCAGAACTCCATTAAAAAAAAAAAAAAAACAAGTAAATAACGGCGCGGCTCTAATTTCCGATCAAATGTACCGATGACATTAGAGTCTCCATCTTTTCTGAATCTGTCAAAGCATCTCCTGTAATTCGGCAAACACGTAATCCACCAAAGAACACGTGGTAAAGTATTATTTTACCGTGTGTCAGAGTAACAGCACTTTGCACTGTTACTGGGGTGTCTTCCTGATTTTAGCAGCTTTCTCCTGAACTTGAATTTAGTATCGTTTTGTGGGTCGTTGTCTTGAGTGATCTCTTCACTCAGGTTAGTGGAGTTCTTCTTCCACCACTAATGAATTGGATGCAGATCACTTTTAACAGTAATCACAAGCCTCTCTTCTGCAGTGGCCCGAACAGAGAACAGAGGCCTCGTGCTTCCTTCAGCGAGCTAAAAGAGACCGAGAAATTGACTCCATCTGAGAAACCAAAAAACCTTTTAATTAAGAACAGACCCATTGAATGGTCAAGGGCAAATTTGTCTCAACTGAGCTGCGTACACCACCAGACATCTGTGACTGTAACCATCTGCTCGATTTGAGCCGTGATTATAGGGATAATGTCCTGCAGGGCTGATAGCAAACAAGATTGCGGGACAAGAGTATGGTCATACAGAAAATCAATGTGTTTCTTTAAAACTGCAATTCACATACTGTTACTCTTCATGGATTTCTCACGCCTTCTGTTTCTGAGTGACGCATGACAACAAGATTGTATTGAAACTATGATTAACTCGTCAAACAGGTCCTCCATAATAGGCTTAGTTTTATAAACACAGGAGCTGACTCATGCTTATTGCAGGTCATGTTGTGGGAAATACAAAAAGAAAGATGAATGCTGCTAGGCCAGGTATCATCCCTTTGTCCAATAGGAATGGGACTGTTAAGAAAACAAAACATTAGACAACAATGAAGAGAATAATCTAAAGGCTATGTTCACATAACAAGCATATGTGGCCCAAATCAGATTTTTTTTTTTTTTTTTGCTCTCATGTAACACTGAATATTTTCCAGAGTAGTGTGGACACAGACATCAGATTTGTTTTCCAATCAGATCTGGGTCACTTTCATGTGTGGTCCTAAATTTGATACATACCACTGGCCATGCCACCACACAATTTCATGTGTTTTTCCATGTTCCATACTTCACTGTACAGGTGCAGACCACTCACCACACAGTGTGGGGCAGTCCGTTGAAACTCTCGCTCCACAGAAAGGGCGAGTTCTGCTAAATTCTGCATCATGTTTCACTCAGTAAAACTCCCATTTTAATAAATCAGCCGTTACAAAAAGAGAACTGCACCGTTCAAGCAGATGAGCATTATCTCATAAACGTCTATTCTCTTTACATGGAGCGAAAATTAATACCAAAATACAATAAATCATATTCGCAGAATTAGTTAGTGTCACTTCAAACATGAACGTGAACAGTCTTGGCAAAATGAGGAGCATTAAGCCCTGTAATGTGGATGTAACCAAAGTCTCCTGCTGATTGATGTTAATGAAAATGGTATAAACTACTCCACTAGAGATCTGTTAAAAAATAACCCCTCCACAGATGAATGTAGGTCAGATCAAAGCTGAGAGCCCATTCAGTGGAGACGGTTTTGAGACATCATGAAATATCTCATCATACTACAGGTTTCTACATGCAAGACTTTCCACAGTTGTGCAAAGTTTCATCTGAATCTGTGTAAAAAGTGACACCGCTGAAAGCCTGACTGTCCTTTTGTCTGCTGCAGCGGGTTTGCTGTTGGAATCTACACCACCAACTCTCCCGAGGCGTGTCAGTATGTAGCAGACAACAGCAAGGCCAATATCATTGTGGTGGAGAACCACAAACAGCTGCAGAAGATCCTTCAGGTGAGATCAGGATGAGCTGTATATATAAACACTGTGGACTATGAATTCAAGATATGAATGCAAGTTTTATTTTGCTCAGATTTGGACCACAAACATGGCAAGGGAAAGGGGAAATAGTTCCAAGCAAAGGGATTTGTATTTTGCTGCCTCATTTATAGTTAATGTTAACCATAATTAAGACACATAGAGAAACATGACTTGATGGCACCTTTTGGGAATGTCATGCAGGAATGTGACATAAAGAGACCACTAGGTGTTTATCTAAACATGCAGTATTTATTTGTGTTTTTTGAGGTGTTCCTTGAGCATTTTTTCCCAGCAGTTAAAAACTCCATTTCCTCTGTGCACAGCTACAGCACACTACATACTGGAAACCTGTTAAGAAGCAGTACGCTATCTGGATTTGGGACACAACCAGATATTTTTACATCTTTAAACATTTTAAGACTGATGATAGTATAGTATATATTAAATAGTTATAAAAACTTACAGCCAGTTGCGTAGTCTACTCGTCTGCAGTTATGCACTCATCTGTTTGTTTACAGGTGGAAGACAAGCTGCCACACTTGAAAGCCATCATCCAGTACAAAGATGCACTAAAAGAGAAGAGACCAAATCTGTACTCAGTAAGTCCACACTGTTCATAACAAATATCAAACAATTTATGCAGTTAAAGAAGCATCATCTAAGTGATTTTTGTTTGTTTTCTGCAGTGGGCGGAGTTCATGGAGCTCGGACGTGATGAGCCCGACGCACCACTCGATGCGATCATTTCCAGCCAGAAGCCCAACCAGTGCTGCACACTCATCTACACCTCAGGGACCACAGGCCAGCCCAAAGGAGTCATGCTCAGCCACGATAATGTAAGTTACATGGGAGAGTGTGTTATTTTCCTCACTGAGGGTGCGACAATCTGTCACTGAAACTGACAGCAGAAACACACCATGTTTAAAAGGATTAAAAGTGTAGATGCAGCTGACAGATCTTCACGTATATGTACTACATATAGACGGCTCGTCAGACCACTTTCTATTCCGGCAGGCATTAGCAAAATACCTCAAGGAATTAAAATGACTCAGCCTTTTTAGTATTGTGTGTTCAAGACAACCCGCTCACTCAAACTCCACTGCGTTTATTTGATAACTTTAGCTACTTTGCAGAAATAAATGATGAATTATTATAGATTAAGCTGCCCAGCAGTATAAAATGTAGTTGACATTAGCTCCACCTTTACCAGCTGCAACAATAATTATAATCCAGTGATACATGATAAAATGTATACCAATACACAATACACATACTTTTACTTCAGTAAGATTTTGAATACAGGACTTCTGTAAGAGAGTATTTGTACATTGGGGTATTGCTACTTTTACTTAAGTAAAAGATCTGAGTACTTCCTCCACCACTAGTTGTAGACCTGTTAAACCATAGACTCATTAACTGGCATCTGGCTGGGTGAAAGTTGTTTTCATACACATTTTATTCTTGTTTAAAGTTCACTTATAGGAGGTATAAAACACTTTGGTCATAAACATTCACTATTGTTTCTGCATCTTGTAAAAAGTGTCTCTGTGTGACCTCCCATACATAAAACAATTAAAATACCTCATATTAACTGTGTTCCTCTCTCCATCCCCTCAGATAACATGGACCGCGCTCTCCACCAGCTGCCATGTGCGTCTGACAGACGCCACTGTCACCCAGGAGGTGGTGGTCAGCTATCTGCCGCTCAGCCACATCGCTGCTCAGATGGTGGACATCTGGGTCACCATGAAGGTCGGAGGGGTGACCTACTTCGCTCAGCCAGATGCACTGAAGGTGAGATACAGCGTTGTGTTTAGTACACAAACACCCAAAGTATATGGAGATTTAAGATAAATATTTAGCATTTTCATAGAGGGGAAAAATAAGCATCATTCATACAGTATAACTCTGATATATTTACATATTTGCAATACCAATATTAATGAATTTGTATAGCTCCTTTCATGCAGAGACAAAGCCCAAATTGCTTTAAAAACAGGATTTAAATTTTTTTTAGTGGAGAACTAGAGCAAAAACAGAATAAAATGTTTACCAAATGATAAAGTTAACAGGAACAAACAAATAGAGAAACAAAGCAGTTAAAAATTATGATTATCCCAAATAAAAAGGTCTTTAATTTCAGTTTGCTGTTTGATCAGTTTGATCAGGAGGCTATTTCATTGTTGAGGGGCATAAAACCAGGATAAATTGAATGGATGGTCATCAGCTCTGATCTCTGATCATCAATCATGTGCATCATTCCATTGCATGCCCTTTCAAGGCTATTACAAGATTATATCTGTGTTGTGGAAAATCATGTCTGGTATGCTGAGCTGCTGCTTCCCGGGGGTCTTTATTTCTTAGGGCTTCTTTCATTTCACCATCATCATCACCAGCGTCATCATCACCTCTACACGGGCATTAACATATCCTGAGGGTGGACATCTGAGTGTGGCACAGTATATATGAAAAAGCTCCTTTTTCTTTATCGTGCGATAGTTTCCCCATGAACATTGTGGTGGCAGAATTAATGTCTTCTGATCATTTCCACTCTGTACAAGCTGTAAACCGCATGTGATATTTATGTTTTATCATCAGGGCTCTCTGGTAAACACATTGAAGGAAGTGCGTCCTACAGCTTTCATGGGCGTCCCTCGTGTCTGGGAAAAGATGCAGGAGAAGATGAAGTCTGTCGGAGCCAAGTCTTCAACTGTGCGCAGAAAACTGGCTGCCTGGGCCAAAGATGTCGGCCTACAGACCAATCTGACCAAGATGAATCAGTACGTACACGTTATGAATTCAGAGCTTTATTTAGACATGTTTTTAATCACTCCTCGTTCCCGTTTCCAAGCTTTGGTTCTGTCTTTTTACCGAAATGCTATTTCTGAAATATTATTACTTCCCTCTTATGTGTTCGCTGTTATTATAGGAATAATGGCAAAGCATGTATTTTATTTTTGGGTATCTAGGCATCCAGAGAGAGAGACTTAAAATTCTGACAGTGTCTCATTTATTATTCATTGGATGCTGGATTATGTGAGCCTCAAGTCATTAAACAACAAAACTTAAGGTCCAGTGCAAAGAATCTGGCAGCATCTAGCAGTGAGGTTACAGGCTGACACTATCTGAAACTTCTCCCGTGTGCCAACTTTATTGGCTGACACAAAAATGTGAACACATGAATGGCACTATCTGGACTCAGAGTTTGGTTTGGCTGTTCTGGACTACTGTAGAAAGATGGTGGCTGGCTCCTGTGAAGAGGACCCACTCCGTATGTAGATATAAACGGATCATTCTCATGTAACAAAAACACGATTTGTACTTGAATGCCTGTACCAAATTGTATGGCAATCCATCTAATAGTGGTTGAAAAATTTCAATTAAAATCACAAATATCAACTTCATGGTGGTGCTAGTGGAAAATTCCTCACCAAAGCCAGCAGGATTCATCCTCTGGGGACCATTAATATCTGTACAAAATGTCATGGCAATCCATCCAGGAGTTGGTATGATATTTCAGAGTGAACCAACAGACTGGCTGACATTGCCGTCCCTAGAGTCCATGCTGCTAGCATGGCTCAAAACACTCAACACTTTTAATTTTTTTTCCTTAGAAGCGGAGCAGCTGGCCGCACACCGCTCAGCTATCAATTAGCCAAAAAGCTGGTGTTCAAAAAGGTGCGTAAGGCTTTGGGCCTGGACCGCTGCAACAGGTGCTACACCGGCGCTGCTCCCATCACCAAAGACACCCTGGAGTTCTTCCTCAGCCTGGATATCCCTCTGTACGAGCTGTACGGCATGAGCGAGAGCACCGGACCCCACACTGTTTCCATCCCCGATGCCTTCAAGCTGACCAGGTACAATTTTTCTTTTTAACATCCAAATTGAATTGACAGTGACAAATCAGAGCCAACTCAAAAAACACATGATCGGTAGTGAATTATTAAAATGTTGTTTTGCCCTGCAGCTGTGGTAAAGAGATACCGGGGTGCAAGACGAAGCTGCACAACCCAGACGAGGAGGGAAATGGTGAGATCTGTTTCTGGGGCCGTCACGTCTTCATGGGTTACCTCAACATGCCTGACAAGACAGAGGAGGCTCTCGATGCAGAAGGTTGGCTGCACTCAGGCGACCTGGGCAAACATGACAAGAACGGTTTCCTCTTCATCACCGGAAGAATTAAAGGTAGTTATTCGATCTTCCTTGTAGAGCTAGATTACACTCAGGAGAGAGAGACTCCTTTACGGCCTCCAAAAAAATATGAATTCAGTGTCGTTACTTAACTTATGTGTGTCGTTATGTTTGATTTTCAGAGCTGATCATCACAGCAGGAGGAGAGAACATCCCTCCTATTCCCATCGAGGATGCGGTGAAGGAGGCCGTGCCTCTGATTAGTAACGCCATGCTGATTGGAGACAAGAGGAAGTTTCTATCAATGCTGCTCACCATTAAGGTGAGTCTTAGAAACCTTGACCTGGACCCTGGATAAAGCTGCACAAACAGCTGATTCTGTTGTTCAAATCTCAATCACTTGTGGAAGTGGGTGCATCTGCACAAGCCTCATTTCCACTCCCAGCACTGTACCACTGCTTTACACAGATGCCTCTGCATGCTCCACCCTTAGGGAGAGACTTCTTAATGAGAGGAACAGCAAAGAAGTAGCACAATTTCACAGACTGAGCTAGTTATCAAACAGTCATTGCACACAGCTGTCTTTGTGTATCGCGCGCATACTACTATTCATTACAAGTACCTGTAAACCATCATCACAGTGATATCTCAGTCATCATTATTAAACATCAGAGGGATGATCGATGATAAATTATAGAGCTCATATCAGGTGATAACTTCTGGGCCAATGCTGAAGATCCTATCCTTAAACTTGTATTCTTTCTAATATCCAACAGAGGGCGACTCTCTGGTTGCAAAAGTCTATGAGAAAATGACCATACTTCTCACTTTATTTTTTACCTCGTGAACATTGTAAACATGAGTTTATGGTCTAAATTGCTAATTTCAAGTCTTCTTCAATACAGCATGATTCATTCATTTAGTAAATTATGGTCCCATTTAGAGTCAAATAGACCATAAAGCAGGGTATGATTTAGAGCGTGGCTACTGTTGGTACACGTATACACAAAGTATGTTTGAGGTGCACGCATCCTTTTTATAAATATATAAACATCTATAGGTGGGAAATTACATATGCATGCGCATTGTTTAGACATCTGTCCTCTGGTGTAATCTCACAGATGGTTCTGTTTGTGTGTTTAATCACAGCATGGTAATGAGAAGGGAAACTGTACTTGTGTGGATAACACACAGGATGTAACGGGCTGTTGAAAGAAAGAAAGAAAGAAAGATATTCCTTTATTAGTCCCACAGTGGGGAAATTCAGTTTTACACTCACTTTTTCACACACAGTACATATACATGCGTCAATGGAGAGATGTCAGAGTGAGGGGGCTGCTCCTGACAAGCGCCCAGAGCAGTGAACTGAGGAAGTGTATCAGATGGAAACTGAAGACATGACTTGTCAGCAACACTGTATCCGAGTCTGATTAAATATCCTTTCATTATACCTTTAATCTAATCTCAGACAGAGTCAGTATATCTTGTCTCAACTGGTGACAAAGGAGCAGCAGTAAAAAGTGGAGCACTGGCTTCTCACATATTTCTTCTGATGCTGCCATCTAGTGGGATTTAAGGAAAACAACCCGATTCCAAGTTAGAAATGTATTAATGCTTTAAAGCTGCATGAACAAGATTATAAAAAACAAAGACTTTAATAGTTCTGCAAATTTCATGGTACTTTGGTGATAATTAGCAAGTAACCCATTTAAATTACTTTAGAATAATTTGTCATGACTTGGGATATGATTCTGGACTTTAATTATTATTGTTATTTTATATCTATTATAAAGATTATTTATTCATATCCCCTATTTCCCAATAAGCAGTAAAATAGCTGGTAATATATTTAATACATTTCCAAAGTAAATTAACACAAAGTTAATTGATATGCTTTATTTCTAGGTTTGCCAGTAAACAGATAATAATTAGCAAATAACCTATTTGAAATTACTTAAACTCCCTGAATCATGACATCAGTTACCAGGTTACATTTGTGTAGACAATAAGTCACATAATGGTGAGATTTGTGTCTGATCAGAAGTGTCCTCTATTAGTTTTGGTTTTCCACTACCAATGAAGAGCAGCCTCTTCTCAGGCCTAAGGGCCCTATTTTAACCATTATATGCTATTTTAGCATATGATTATTGAATAATGTTTATAATTAAGTAGTTTTTGATAGATTTTGGGGTTAATATTGGGGTAATTTGGCCGTAATCCCAAAGAAATTTCAAATAGGTTACTTGCTAATTATCACCTCAGTACCATGACAATTGCAGACCTGGAAAAAGAAGTACTACCAAAATGAAATTAAATCTTTCAAAATGTTTTTTTCTCACTACAGTGCCAGGTAAATGCAGAGTCTGGAGAGCCAGAGGACGAGCTGACACCGGAAGCTGTTGAGCTCTGCAGGAAGCTGGGCAGCAACGCCACGCAAGTCTCTGAGATAGCAGGCGGCCGGGACCGAGCGGTCCACACCGCCATTCAGGAGGGAATCAGCCGAATCAACGAGAAGGCAACCTCAAACGCACAGCGCATTCAGAAGTGGATCATTCTGGATCGGGATTTCTCCCTTGCGGGGGGAGAGCTGGGTGAGTAGGCGGTGAACACAGGGTGATGGGCTTATTAGGGGATCATTATTTATAAGAGCAAGACACTTGACTCGGTATTTTGTGTGTATCTTAAGCCTGTAATGTCAGGAACGCACAAGGAAGCAGAAATGCCTCTGTTTACATCATTAACTCAATGGTTTCCAACCTTTGTGTCACATGGAGCATGTCTCTATGGGTTGTTAAATCAAAGAGTATTTTCTCCTCCTCAGACCATTTCCTTCAAACCATTTATAGAGTCCTAAGCTGTAAAACTCTTAGAAAGATGAACTGATCAACGATCAATTATCAAAATAGTAATAGTAGACAGTGTATTTTGAAATAGTTTCAGTCATTTTTCAGGCAGACATGCCATCATTCAGCCACTCAAATGTGAAGACTTGTTGCTTTTGTATACAGAATATCTGGTTTAGAAGAAAAAACTAACTTTCTTTAAGACGTTGCTTAGTTATTAAAGGCATTTTCCACCATTTTCCAATTTTTATAGACAAAACAATTAAAAACAAAATAATTGTCAGATTAATCAATAATAAAAAAAGTTAATTGCAGCCTTAAAATACTGAATCTTAAAAAAAGCAAACATTACATAAAACAAACTGAAGAATAAAGTAAATTTTATTTACCAGAAGTTTCATTTTTCTTTTTTCCTATCTCAATAATAATCTCATGACCCTCAAGTTGGAAACCACTAATCTATTAATCCTTTATCAACTAATCATTTTTTTTAAACTTTTAGGATATACTGCAGCTGCCAGCTGCCTTACAGCACTATGCATAAAATTGGGAAATACTAATTCTTCATAACATTGTGCCTTGAACTTTGACCCTCTTGTTCATACTATATATCTGCTGCACAGAGGATTGTGGGTCAGAATAGTCAGAAAAGCATGCTGGCTTCGATACTGCAAAATGCAACCAGATGTAGTAGAACACCCTGTGTTTTTTTATATTATTTGAAATACTATGTTCTGGGACATACTAAACATTTCTCTGTCATACTAAATAGTATTGTAGTATGGGTATTGGGACGCACAGTAGGCTTAGACTAAATCTCTGGTGCAGTTTAAACTACAATTTATGTGATTTGTGAGGTGTTTAACAATATGAATTCCTTACTTGTTTCACAGGTCCGACCATGAAGCTGAAGCGGCCAGTGGTGGTGAAGATGTACAAGGAGCAGATCGAAAACTTTTATAAGGAGGTGGTGACTCCGACAACCCCTGACAACCCGCTGCCTCCCAAATAGAGCTTCTCCTCCTCTTCCTCCTCCTACTCCTCCACCTGCAGGGAGATCCAGACTGTCTGAGTTAGCACGCAGACACACCTCACCTCATTGATCCAACCATTTTTCTCTCTTGTGAAATAATGTTTTGATTGCCTTAAGTTTTGGTCGTTCTGTCTTGGTTTACATTTGTGGGTGTCGTACAAAAAGGAAAGCAAAATTAAGAAGCCATTGTCAAATAGCTTTATGATTTTGAAGACGATATCAATAAGCTGCAGTCAACTGTTTGGATTACTTGGATGAACAGTAATATCAGATAGATGAAGTAGCAGCAGCTATATGTGAGAAGTGTCGTTTATTGCACTGCATTACTTGAGATAAAGAGACAGAATCCAAAAAAAGCAGTTTATAGGATGTTTTTGAAGACGTTATTTGTGTTTTTGAACATGTTTTTCTTTATTTATTTTTGGTTTGCCAAAGTTTACATGGGCCAAATGAGCTTCAAATGAAGAACATTTCGAGAAAATACTCCTGTTGTAATTCAGCAATCATTCATCAATCATCCAAATGTCTACTGGCCTTTTACGTGTATCTGGTCGTTTTTGTCAGCCATGTTTGTTTTCAAGAAGTCAAATGTTTTCTGCAAATGTAGTCGCAGTTACAAAGTTATTGACGCTATCTCATAACTAAGCACCCAAATTTTGTTTTTCATGCTGTAAAAACACGTCATTGAAGCCATATATCTATTGCCTTTTGTAACTGTAAAGTCAGACTCTTGTTGTTCTGTATGCTGACTCAATGCAGACCATCACACACCTGCCTAGTCCTGTTGAAATGTTTTCCCAACAGTCCTTCTGTGTGTAGACCTGCTGAGATTTTTGTGAAATACTGTACATATGTTTTGCTTACATCATCATCTTTCTCTTGTTTTTACTTTAGAGTTGATTTTTCAGCCATTTATTCAGCAGCCCATGTATCATTTTTTTTTGTTTTGTTTTTTGTTTTGCACTCAAACATGGAAAGAAAGACGTACTTGGACTGGGAAATGTACATAAGTTAGATTATATGTAGCTTAATGGCAAATATATCAACTGGTCTGTTCTCACCCCTTATGCATCACACATATAAATGTTCAATGCTTGAGGTTTTGATCTTTAGCCTCCTTGAAGACATTTCACACGTCTTCAAAGAAAACATTTTAATAAGGAAGTACAAGAGTTTGTTGCACTCCAAAGAGCCGATCTTATATATGAAGTAACTGTGTATATAATAAGCATATTGATATTTGTAGTATTCTGATAGTTCAAAGCTAAGGTGAGTTTGGTGGTTATGGTTCCCTCAAAGTAACTGAAGTTCAGGGTAAACAAAACATTTTCGACGTGTTTGTATAATGTTAAATAAGGAAATGACGGTGATTCAGTGTCTGGATTTTCCTGACCCGAAAGAGCTTTTGTTGTTGTTAACAATATCATGATTGAAAGATAGAAATATGCATGAAGGGGAAAAAGACGTAGACCTGTTTCTGTCTACAGACATGTGAATGTTTGTGTGTTTGATCAGTTACGGAATAAAAGTTGATTAAGCTGATGCGCCGTTGTTCTTCTGTTTGTTTTTCTTCAATGTATGGGGAATATTTAACGTAATTAAGTGTCTAGGATAACTTTTCTTAAGTTAAAGTAGCAACACCACAACACAGAAATACTGCTACTCATAAAAAAGTCAAGTAAAATAAATAAAATAATAAAAACAGAAGTATTAGTTTCAAAGTAATGTACTTAATAAAAAAATAACTCATTACACAGAGTCCCATTTCAGCATAATATGCATAATGGAATTATAATTATTGCTCATCACTTTAATGACGCAGCTGGTAAAAATGATGCTGATTTTAATTAATTTATATATTGATGGGTAGATTGTGATTTTTTTTCCTCCCAGGCATCAATAAATTTTGTATTAATTAGGAGTGTCAGAAAATATAGCAATACTGTATTGATTCTCCAAAACCCTTGCAATATTACCTCTTAAAAATACATCGGCCTGCTGTCAGGCCTGATTGCTGTCCAGTCTTTCAGAGATTGAAGTGTGCTGTTTTAAAGCTTAAAGCGAGTCTCCCCTTTACAGACATGCCCACTTTATGTTAAGCTTTGGGGCAAAAACTATGCCGTTTTCTGCATGCAGTACATATTTGTTGTTTTAGCCTATTAAAAAAAAAAACGCTGCATTTCTGCTGTGTTCTTTATACTATGACAGTTTTCCAAAGATTAAAAGATTTGCAATATATCACAATTATCAATCAATATATCAACATCAATATATCAATATATTGAACCGTAATCCTTGTATCATGATACATATCACATCTTGCCAATACTCAACCCTAGTATTAATCTATAAATTTAATAAACTTATGTGTTGATTATATTTTGAAATATTAATCTGAAACTGGAGTATCTGGAGTAAAAAGTACAATACTTCACTCTGAAATGCAGTGGAGTAAAA